>JAEANM010001155.1:0-29475 GCA_017656035.1 Myanophis thanlyinensis
AAAATTTAAAATTTAAAACCAGTTTAAAACCCCAAAATAATTAATGCTAGGCCAGACCGGCCTGTTGGAACAAATAGATTTTTAATGCGTGCCGGAAAGTCCGCAGGTCTGTGATGGACATCCTAAACTCATCATAGTATGAAATATACACATATGTGCATATGTCTTAAGTATGTGATATTAAGGGAAGATCACAGTCCTGCAGGGGAACCTTTCCAGACCTCTCAGGACCATTCTGGACTGTATATAAAGTGTCCTTTATCTCCTTCAGAAGGAAGCCCATTGCAAAAAAAGGAGCTATTTTCATGAACACTGTTTTATTGCTGTGAGCATTTTTGACAAGTGATTGCTTTTTTTGAAACTGCTTTGGGAAATAAGGCCAGGAGCTTATCATGCTACTCTTGAAAGGGATTTACAAGTGGGTTATAAAATATATAAGGAACTGCCAATATAAATATACGGTGGTTTGTGGTTGCGAAAAGAGGAATGTGCCAAGCTCATTGTTTTTGGATTTCCTCCCTTCCAGGCAGTTTCAGGCAGCCCTCACAGATCTGCGGGAAGCCATAAAGTTGTGCCCTGGAAACCAAGAAATCAAGAGACTGCTAGCTCGAGTTGAAGAGGAGTGCAAACAGCTCCAGAGAACGCAGCAACAAAAGCAGCAGTGTTTTCAGGCAATGCAGCAGAGCAATGACTCTGACTGTGAGGGTGAAGTACTTGTGCAGGATCACTTCAGCCTGGAAGAGATAAAAGAGGAGGAATTTTTGTGCGAACAGGAACCTGGTCCAGCCAGGCCAAGAATGCCACTTTCTCAGGCTTCTTTATCTTGCAGCAGAAACCCTCAGGAAGGTACCCAACAGAAATTTAGGCCTGTATCTCCTCCGAACAGAGCCAACAGTGCATATTTGCGAGAGCCTGGCTTGTCTGTACAGTCCACAAAACAAGCTCAGATAGTAAAAACCAATCAGCATCTGAATTCTTCCCAGGCTGGAGCAAGACCTAGTTCTAGTCAGTCTGGCACAAAGATTCAGCACCTCCAGTATCTTCCTTCAAGCCCTGGGATTTCCAGACACCATATGACTCCAAACAATAAAGCACAGCATTTAGATGGGGCGCACACAGTATCAGCAGGCAGTAGCTGTGCACTTTTCAATGAAAGATTAGCAGCTGGCCAGGTTCCCTACTTGCAGCATAGTGACAAAGGATCTTCTTTCATGAGTAAGTCCAAAACACACGAGAAGCTGGCTGTGCATCCTCCTCCATCATTAAGTCAAGGAACTGGTGAATTAAGGCAGCAAAGTAGTGCCAGTTTACTTTCTGTCAACATGGCACCTTCCAGCTCAACAAGCAGCTTGTCTTCTAGCAGCAGCTTTTCTGAGTGCATGGCAGGACAAAATCTTGATACTCGGCTCAAGGAGAACAAAGCTGGGCTTGGTCAGAGTTCATCAGCCGAACACCGGTCCCGCAGTATTCCATTCATGGGGATCATGGATAAAACTGTACGCTTCCAACAGCAGCAGATGAACCCCTCAACTCGCAGTTGGCACAGCCAAGCTACAGAAGGGATCCTGAAGAGTTCTGGGACAACTTTATCTGCAAGCTGTGAGTTTTCTTCCAGACCAGCAAGCAACTCTGCAAATCAGGCTTCATCTTTCTCTTCCTCTTCCCTAATAATAGGAGACACTCTCCAAAATGGAACTCAATCCAAAGAACTCGAGGAACTAAAGCACCAAGCATCTGCCAGCTCTCAAGATAACAGGATAGGTAAGCCAGTGGCTCATTTATATCAGGAAGCGCTCTCCAAACAGCATTCTCAGCTAAGCAAAGACATTCATTCAAGTCATATCACGTCTACAAAACCAAAGCGATCTTTTGTAGAGTCTAATGTATGATTCTGTTGCAAATTAATAACAGGGATGAACCATGGCTTTTCGTTGTAAAACTTATTGCAATAGTGGCACATAGGTTACTGCTATTAATCATATTTTAGGGAGTGTATCACAAAAATGTGATCTTATAGCTGCAATCTGAACATTAACTCAGCTATCCTTATCGTTTTTTGAAATATGTTCTTAAGGTGTTGGTTAACACAGTTGAAAAGTTCCATCATTTATGCCAAACTTTGCAAGTCTGGATTTATGCGGTCTACAGCAGTATAGTAAACTAATTTTTCTTTTTTAAAAATTATTTTAAAAATCTGCAGTCCTAAAGCTGCAGTGATATATATCCAGTCACTGGGGACTAAGTCTCAATGAACATAAGTATAATTTACTTCTCAGACTATAGGATTGTGTTGTAAAACTCACTTTGTTCGGTCATGTATATTGTTTATTGTTTATTAATTGGTTCCAGAGGATGGAACCCACAGAATCTTTTCTTTTGTCAATGAGTATTTTCTTAGAAAGAAGATTGACTGTTATTCTCCCACTTTTATAAACCTGGCAAATATATCATCTCTACAAATATTTCAGCAGTGATATTTTATTCCATGCAATTGAGGCTGTCTATCATTATTGCAAGGCAAGAAGTAAAATTTTGCATGCATTTTATTCAACATCTTTGTTATTGCACTGAGTCATATGACAAGTTAACAACATACAATCAGCACTTTACATAGTTTATCTAAACACTTTTGAGGTGTTATATCAGAAAAACAAAAAGAAATACAGGTCATAGAGTATTTTTATAGAACATCTAATATCTGAGGGAGAAGATTACATAAAGGCCATTGATACTTTCCTCAGTATGCAGTAGGAAATATCTATTTAAATTACAAATTGTTCTTGAAGAGGCATATTTGTAAGGATGTTCCTGTAAGTAATAAAGGCTGGTTGTATAAGCTGGAAAATTCTGTACCCCTTTAACAAATTATTTCCATATGTACAGAGTATATGTTATATAACAACTTCACACATTTTTTTTAAAAAAGCATTAAAAAGTCTTTTATTCTGTAGCTTATTTATTGTTTATCTTGGTATTTGTACAATCTTATTCTCTTGTTCTGTAGATCTATTTTTTGCACAGCTACTGTATTTTTCTCTTATTAAATAAAAGATTATTAATATAGTTTCTGCTTCAGTAGTGTAGTTTTACAGCACAACGCTGAGAGGTCATCACTAATGCAAGCTTAATTAGGATCCATTTCAAATGTAAAATATATGAACAATCTGCATGGATTATTTCTCTCTTCCAAAATTATTGGAACTCAGGTGAGTGTTTAGCATTTATAGATCAATTCAACAGTTGGTCTCTAATGAGTTGATAACTAGTCCATGCCAAAACTTTGGTTGAATTGTCAACTTTCTAACTAAGCTGCACATCTGGAAAGGCCCTGAAATAGAAGTGTACTGCAGATGTACAAAGTTATAATTGATTGTGAGATGCTCTTTTAGTTAAACTGCAGTCTGGGAAGATTTTCATTTCATTCTGAAGACTAATTCAGCATTTAATCAAAGGAACGTTGTTTCAGGGCTGGTAATTAGCAATAGTAATCTTGCCATTAACACTTAACCAGGTCATGCAGAATCTAACAGCACAGGGTCATGCTAACTTCATGAGACTCCTCAGAAATCTCAGAACTGGAAAACTAACTTCAGGTTCTTGCTTCTTGTGCTAGCTCTTTCTGAGCTCAACAAAACATGACACCAGCCTTATCTCACAAAGATATTTGGAAGAAGGCTGGACAAGATAGACTTGCCTATCTTTGATCCCAAAGATCTAAGCACCTGTTCTCTGTCAGGGCCTGGGTGTTCCTACATCCTTTGGAATAAACTGGAATGTAAACACCTACACTTAATCCAAGACAAGAGTGGAAAAACATGTATTTCTCTGGCCTCAATTCTGTACTACTTGTCTGCTATAGGCTGGGCCTGGGAGTTTTTGGGAAACACTGATATCCAAATCAAGCTAGAAAAAGACACCTAATTACTTTGCTGGTTGCTAAATAACATTACAGAGCATAATCTCTTACCAGCTATAGATTGTCTTGAAATTAATAAAACTTACTTTCTATCTCATGCATACTTAATCAAAACCAAGTCTTAGGTCAATAGAATCCATTTTAATATAAATATCACTGCAGCCAGGATTTAATTTAGTAACAGATACTTAAATCATTTTTAACATCCAACAGCTGACATTTGTCAAGGATCAAAGTACTTGAGCTGATGTTATCAATTACTCTGTGGTAAAAAAAACAACAACAGTATGCAGTTTACCATTAAAATGTTTTACATAACTTTAGATTCATTTCCTCTAATTTTGAAAAAAAAAAGTCTTTAAGGTGTTTGCTTTTCATTATATTTTGGCTGAGTTTCCAACCAGCGATTAATAGCCATTTTTAGGGTTCGATTCGGGGTAAGTACAAGTCTCTGAAGCGGGAGATTCGTCATAGGACTAGAACGCCGTTTTTTAATTATCCAGTTTTCCATTGCTTCTTTCTCATAGGAATAGCCATCTAAAGAAAGAAACAAGCATTCCTGAAAACAGTCGTGCTTTACAAACCATACCTTAAAATGAGCTATCTAGTCTATTCAGATAGGAAATCGACCAACTTTGCATCAATAGACACAAATGGACATATATTATCTAGAAGAAATCAGTATGAACTTTGTAACCGCATCCTCTGACTAGATCAATAAGAATCTACTAACGTACAGATGTAAAAGATTAATACAATGTACAAAATTTCATTAAATACGTTTTAATGTTACACAAAATCATTCAGCACTGCTGCTTGAAGTGACAAACTGTCACGTCTTTTACATCTTCCACAGCCCCACTGAAGGCTCCTGCTGTTTTGGCAGCAATTCAGACTGGAAGTGCTGTCTGACTAGTCATTCATATTCAAACGCTGTGAGGCGGCTCCTGAAGCAGCCATGCAGAGCTTTTGAAAGGCTCCAGCATGGTGAACTGATCCAAATAGCTTTGCACAGCCATAAGAACATACATCTATACCAAGCTGGGATCAGATATGCTAGCTCAATATGTGAAGGGCCACTATTGCAGAGAACTATGTGAGAAGGCCTTTCTTGGCAATTTAAATTCCTGTTTTGCAGGATCTGGACTGTACAAGGGTTATCTTCACATTCTGAAATTTTCTTCACCTGCAGTATGTAAACAGGGAAAGCATGTCTTTTCCAGCTCCCCTCAAAACTAAGTCCTGTGTATTATACTTACAGGTAACGGCCTCATTAAAGACTACAATTTTTATGGACTAAAAGGACATTTTTATAGTTGTAGGCAAAGCCCTTTGCCCAAAAATAAAAAATGCAAGTTTGACAAAAATTGGGATTGCAGAGATTTGACAAAAACCCATTCTCAATAAAGCCAAATAAGGATATAAAGGTATGGAATAATGAAGGAACTTGCAAACAAAATATTGTCCTTTGTATTTTAAACATCATTCAATTTTTCATAGCTACAACCACTTGGCCAGAACATAGGTTTTAGAAATTGAAAAGGCTCAATTTCTCTTTGTGTTAAAGCTTTAGAACAGGGGTCCCCCAACCCTGGGCTGTGGCCCACTACCGGGCTGTGGCCCATTCAGAACTGAGCTGTGCCAGTGGCAGGTGAACATATGTGCGCACCACTCCACTTGTGTGAGCAGCAAGTGCTACCGCTCGCAGCCCCACTTACAAGAGCCAGATGCAGGTGCTTACAGCCCCACTCATGCGAGTGGCAGGCACTGACGCAGCCCCGGTCATACAAAACATCTCTTCCCCCCCCCTCCACACACACACACTGGGCCGCAAACGCATAAAGGTTGGGAAATACGGTTTTAGAAAGCCACTACATAAACTTTAGAAAGTTGGCCTACGTAATTAGGGAATCAAATAATTTGAATAAAGAAGTTTTGTATAGTTGGAGCATGACCAATTGAATTAGCATTTATAATTTTGTTCAGATCATTTTTAAAGTATGCATACTATGCTGGTAACTTTTATGGTTTGTTTATTTTTTTATGATTACTGTTCTTTTTAAGCACTATTAACTTTGAAAGTTTTTGTTGATAATGTGACTACAGAACTTTTTTCCAGAAGCAGCAAAAAGGCAGCCATCACTTGAATTCAATTCTTCAACAAGCTAGATAGAAATAAACTCAATCTCTATTTCTCTCTCTCTTTCTCTCTGAAAGAGAGAGAGAAAATAATATGAATTTACAGTACATAAATAGATGTAGTAAATATAGCAATATCTATCTCACTGTTTGCAATAATTAAAATACTGTATTCCAATCAAATATATCTGAACTTCATACCATATATTCATTCATCAGACAATATGAATATTTTCTCATGTGGAAACAACTGATTTTCATGAAATTAAAATGACGGAATAAAAAAGTGTCACTAAGCATTTTCTACTGATGGATAAACACATCTCATTCTCTCCCGATTTGCTATAAGTGAGCTAGAATTCTTAGTATGTTGAGTCTGTTACTTTAATCCTGAGTTTAAAATTAATTTCCAAAAACTCATCACAAAGCTGTCAAAGGAATAATCAAAACTGCTACACAGAGTCCCTTGTGACCTAAGCTTTTTCATGTATAAAACAGAAGCACAAAATTGTGACGTGACTGGGAGATAAATGCATTTACTAGGTCATATTTGGTTTTGCTAAGAAAAAGAAGTATGTATAAATGTACTGCCAATTTCTGTGGAGGCTGTTGCCTACTTATTTAAGTCACATAGACATTCCAAAGAATTTGGAAATTTGTAATCTACTTTCCCTCATCTTTCTTTTGAAATAAGAATGAAATAATTTAATGCATGCTGCATTCAGGTATAGCTTTCCTTAATGCAGGATTTCAAATATGGGGTCTCCATTTCCACTGTGCTTAGCTACAATAGCTATATTTCAGGAAGATTTTTTTTGTTATAACTTTATATAGCCTCTCATCCAATCAGCATGACTCTGGGCAGCTAACAATTAAAAATGGAGTAAAATCAATAACCAATAACCAAACTAGCAGCAGAAGACTTTCACTGCATCCCACAATCGATACAACCAGGAACTGGGTTCGCCCTATATTATCAGGACTCCTGGTTTGATGGCAAAAGTAGATCATTAAGGCCCTGTGAAAAGCCAGAAAGTTTAGGGTGAATGTTCTCTGGTAGATGATATTCCAGAGAGTCAGCACCATAACAGTCTTTCAAGTCCCACCAGAAGGCACTCCCTTGCAGACAGGACCTGGAGCATGCCTCACCTGTTGGATCTAATAGGATGGGAAGATACCATTATGAAGGTTCACAGCTGCCTAATTCCTACTTTAGCAGAAATAACTTAACCTACCAACCCAGTTTGGGTTCTTTGTTCCTCCAAAACTAATTACTGAAGTTCATAAGGCCTTTGAGAATAAAGCTTGGCAAGGTATCAAAGGCTGCAGTGGGTAAAATAAAATAGCGAAAAAAGCAGTGCTTAACTTGTAAAACTGAGAATTCGTTAAAACATTCTCAGATTTCCAAAATCAAATCCTTATTTAATCCTGGTGTTTGCTTCCCTGATGCGTCTTAAGAGAAGATGTCCTCCAATTCTTTTACCTTACCCTTCATTAAAAAAAAAACAAGTTTCCATTTGCAAGAGGTACAATTAAGATACCACTCTAGTATAAACAATGGATTCCTGGCAGGTAATCACAGAAGATTCCTCATTTTTCCCTGTCAGATCTCAGTTTGCCTTGTTCCTCTCCAACTAAATTCCTTGGTCACTGTTGCTGGCTTTCTGGCTCACTCTAGTCACTGCCTGATCTCCTCCTAGGAATGATGCCTGAGGGGAAACCGCTTGCCGACAAATGCAGTTCCAGCCACTAGCAGTCACTTGATTACTGAGTCAGCTACATCTGTAAGTTCAGACTATGTACCCGGCAAACAAGCAAATCTACCCCCGGGCCGAGAATCTACACCATTCCACAAAATCAGCCAAAATCAGCCTCTCCTCTACCTCAGATCACCTTTGTAACTTGTAAGCTCCCTTACAAAATGCCTACGTTCCTATGTTCTCATATACATGTGAGCTCTATATTTTTACAAACATTATACATAATGGAGAACTGAACAGAATGACAGCCATCCCATAAACCTTTGCCAGAGGGATGCTGCTTTAAAGAAGCTTGGTGACAGATTGTTTACATGATTAAATCAATCTCCTCCCATTATTCAAATCTATTGGTGTTCAACTGACAGACAGTCATAGGTCCATAGATTCTATGCGATACTATTAAGTCTGAAGTGTGTATGTATTTTATGATTATTGTTCCTATTGGTTTTATTATTTTAAAATGCTTTTAATATTTTGACTATTATATTTTTGGGATTGTAAGCCACCCAAAGACACTGACTGACATGGGTGGGAGAAAATGCATCCAAACTCCCTTGAAATAGTAGGTTTGAGGACATATTTAAAATGTGAAAACCAAATGTCCAGGCTTTAAAAAAAACTCTTTAAAGAATGATTATAAATTTGAGAACCAAGTAAAAGGTCTACATGCCAGACTGAAAGAGCCAACACTCAAGGGAACCTTGGCTGGCCCTGCCACGAATTGTGGTACTACCTCCACTACAGGCTTGTAGAAAAACTCTTAAAACCTGGAAATTTTCAACAACATCATAAATAGATTGGTCACTGAGGCTCAAAATTATGTTGGCCCAGGATTAAAGGGCACTGGAACCAATTTGAGAACATTAAACCCATCCCTGAACTTTCAAGAGTCAATTTAAAATACAGATAGCCCTCAATTTACAACAGTTCACTCAGTGACCATTCGAAGTTACAAAGGCTCTGAAAACAGTGAGTTATGACCAGTTTTCACACGACTATTGCAGCATCCCCATTGTCACATGATTTACATTTGGATGCTTGATGACTGACTCACATTCATGACAGTTGCAGGATCCCTGGGTCATGTGATTCCCCTTTTGCAACCTTCTAACAAACAAAATCAATGAGGAAGCCAGATTCACTTAACAACTGTGTTACTATTTAAACAACTGCAGTGATTCATTTAACAAATGTGGCAAGAAAAGTCATAAACTGGGGCAAAACTCACTTAACAAATTTCTCAATTACCAACATAAATTTTTGTGGTTGTAAGTTGAGGACTACCTGTAATTCAACATTTTAAAAGAACAAACAGTATTTTTAAATCAAAAAATTATTCATAATCAGGTATGAGAAAAGCTCCAGCTTCTCACTTCACACAATTTTGCTTCAGAATTAATGAAATGTTCTTTATCTACTTCATGCATTTTGGAAATGACAAATGTGAACATTATGCAGTATTGGGCAGCCAGTTATATACATATCAAATGTGGACATAGAAAAGCCACCTACTGGACACCCCCCCCACCATATATAATATAGTATTGCATATTGTCTGATAGACTTTCACTGTATCATGATTATACTATGGTTCATTTTTATTGGTTTCTGGGAATGTAATTAAAACTAAAAATGTTTTCATGTGCCTTTCATAGAAAAAGAAGTATACTGAACTTGCTTTATATACCCATATTCTTCATTACTAAATCTCTACCAAAACGATAAATACAGCTAAGCCATCTTCAGTATGCTTACCTGCAGCAATCACTGGTTCTTTCATAAGTTCTTTGGTTATGGGGCACAGGAATTCATCAGGAATATCTAGAGAAGCAGATTTCATCTCATTCCTGAGCTCCTCAATGTTACGCAAAACTTTACTGCGAAGACCTAGAGATTCTGGAAAAGTCATATTCTTAGTGACTAGATCTAACTGGAAAATAATACAAGGGAACATACAGTTAACTAATTATGTAAAACCATTCTCTCTTTGATGTAATTCTCCCAAATATTAAAAGCTAAAGTCATGTCTCTCTTTTAAATTTGCAGAGAGAACACGTCAAGCAATGGTCTTATGTAAAGCTACCTGTTACCGGGACAATATAAAATGAAAACATTACGTTCACTTTTGACTATTTATGGTTAGCTGAAGTGACAACAAGATATTATAAACAGAAAAAAATTATAGCCAAGAAAACAAGCATGAACATGTATGCCAAATAGTATCTCTGTTTTGCCATGTTTTGTTATACTGTTTGAAAAAAACCGTATATGCTTTCATTGCATCATTAATCCTGTAGTAAATGATACTGTTTGGTTTGTTTCCGCTGCTGCTCATTTATTGAATTCTAGTCAATGACTGTAATAAATATCACAAGTATAATCTCTACCTGAAGAAACAAAGGAGCTTTTTAATCTACCCTGGACTCAATTTTTACAAAAGACAATGTAAATTTATTTCAAATTGGGAAATGAATTGGATAGGAACTCATTAGGGTGGTACCTAATTGCTGATGATCCACCTGGTGGTCATCTCCCCATCCAATAAATGTTTCTAGAGAATTAAAAAAAGAGAGAGAGAGCACAAGAGCCAAGCAATTACTATAAAATAATAAAAGATAGTCCATTGTGTTGATTTTCAGTTTATAAATTTCATTTATTTTTATACAAAGCTTATTAAATCTGAGTAGTTTTTTTATTTTTCAAAAGGACAAAAGTACTTGTAGCTCTTAATAGACTTTTGCTGAACTGAATTATGAATTTTATAATTTGATTACTAATAAGGGGGAAGATATGGGAAAAAGAAAAGTGTTTTTTTTAAAGATCTGAAATAGTTTGTATTTGTCTGGAAGGAGGTGGCAGTCATCTTTTATATCTTTTGTATTTTTTATCTCTGAATCTCAGACCAGCAAGGAACAAATGTCTGCATCTTTAAAAAAAAACAAAAAAAAACAAAACCTTTTTCATGTAACCAATTCAATGATTGATTTAGATTTTATTTATTTTATTAAAATTATGCTGCCCATCTTGCTATCCAAATTATGTGACAGTATGAGTAATGGATGTATGTGCCATATCAAGTCATCAGAAGATCTTTCTCTCGAGAACCATAAGACTACAGCCTCAGGAAACATTAATTTAAATTATCACAATTATTACTGTCATTTCTTAATGTTATTTCTCTTTCAAAGCACTAAGCTGGAAGATTTCAAAAGTTAAAATACTGAGAAATTGCAGCAATTAAACGATCACTTTTTAAACTATTATTGCTCTTGAATCTTACAAAAAATTAACACAGTTGAAGTAATATTGCTAAAAACATTAAATTTGCCAAAAAAGGGAAGACAAATCTCTGGGTTGTTGGTCTACTCAGGAAAAAGTTTTCTGACATAATGTAGGCAAAAATAAATTCTTTTCAAGTTGAAGACATCAGAATCTATACAAGTTTTGAAGACAAAAGAACAGCAGCTTAGAGATGTGTTGTATGTATAGTATGAAAAGAAAAAAAAATCCTCATAAGGATTTTTCAAGAATAAGTATATTTTTCTTATTTTCAAATTAATCTATCTCTACATAACCTTGACAGGAAATGTTGAAACAGGATGTAATATTATTAGGTAAAGTTATATAGAATAATAAATACTGTGCTAAAAAGAGATGGAAGTCAACACTTTTTTCTTACTTCCTTTGTATCTCATATTTTCTTTCCCTCTCTTTTCCTTCCCTTAATTTCCTATTTTTATTTTTCTTATTTTATACATTGATAAAACAATAAAAGTCAAAGATGCTCTAGGTTATATAGAATAATGTTATTTACTCTCCTTCAACTACAAATGATAATAAAGTGCATTTCAGATTTCAGTACTGTACAATTCAAGTTTTGGTATTTGAAAAACTCAGTAAATATTTAAGTTAACAACAGTTCTGTTCTACAGTGATCATGATGAAGGGGACCTGCACAACTGTTTTCAACTGCAGTCATAGTCCAACTGAGTTAAACATCAGGAAGACAAATTTATATACAATTATATGCTGAGAAATATTGTGCAGTAAAACAATGGAGGAATGACAGACACCTGCAGGCACACCTGCCTTCTTCCTATTCAGTTACCTTTATCAGAATTATGGAGATCAGCAAATTCTGCTAACTAACATATTTTACATTTTGTTTATCCACCTTATATTACAGATCTCATTATGATCAACTCTGCCAAGTTTCTTCTTATTTTCCTGTTTGTAGCTAGTAATTAATTCTCAGTGGTGTCATTAAAAGTCCCTGTACGCTGATGTGTTATTGTGTTGGTATTTCCACAGAGTGCTGGTGCACTTGCAGGAGGTCAGCTTATCTTCAATCCCACTGATTTCAAATTTTATATAAACCTATCATCAGCATTATGTAATTAGTCTCAACTGATAAGCTTTGGCAACTTTGGTATCCGTGAATATTCAACAAAATTCATGGAACAAAAGGAAACAATTATGAAAATTATCTGTGATTTCCATGGATATGAAACTCACAGATACATATTTTTATATATTTATATATAGAAACTAACAGTGACTTTTGAAACTTAGAAAGATCATTTGATAGGCTTTGTGGTTCTCACTAGTAAATGCAATTAAAAGGTTAACAAAAGGAAGATCACTCATTTTCAAATGCATTTGATTCCTAAACAATTCCATTCAACAAGTTATTTCTTGTTAAAACCAACTTTGCTATACAATTCTCATCCTCACTTGTTTGTATTATCAAATCATTTGATTATCTGTATGATTGTTTCATAAAGAATCTGACAAGGACTAAAATCAAGGAATAGAATGTATTTGATTATAAGAATCAAGTAATCTGTGTCTTTTACCTGAAAAGGCACTGATGTTCTATAACTTGTTTACAAAATCAAGTAATCAGGCCTAAAAACTGTTGCTTGGTTTCGAAACCAAAAAACTTATATAAAATTATTTATTAAATGACAATCAGTTGATAACACATCAGAGATTCCCATAAGAATGGAATATTTTGACAAGTTTGGCTGGTTATTTTTCTAAATGTTAAATGTTCATATTGTTCTACATAACATAAAAAAATCAAACATTGCTAAAACCATTAATGTTACTAATAACTATGCTGGGGTTTTTTGCATAAATTATGTTCAGATTAGATCAGAATATTCATTTTAAATAATACTGTAAAATACTTTATTCAATGGTCTTACCAATTTTTAAATCATCAGTCAAGCTCTCTTTTGTAAGGTTCAACAATTCTTTACCATCAATATTGTTTCTTTTAAAAATCTCAACTAGGTCTTGCAAATTATGTCTTTGAAGCCAAATGGAAACATCTTCTTCTGTCCAGTTATCAACAGAAATCTTTGATTCCTGTATCAGAAGACTTCCTGAGAAAAGATTAAAATGAACTTACATAACTAAATAACATATATTAAAATAAATAATTAAAACATAGCTCCAAGTGTGAAGGGTAGCACAAATATAACATTTTTCCTCTTTTTTTTTTTTTGCACCAGATTTTAGCAAATGCTATATAACATAAATCTTCCTGATATGCAACTGGGGGTTTGAGATAACATTCCACGGAGTGCAAAAAATTGGGTTTAGAAGTTTCAAAATTAAAGTGTTCATGTATAATTATATAATGATTTATTTTTAAGGGGTACAAGAATACACCAGAAGCATTCTAAAGGTGCAGGGTATAGAAAAAGTTAGGAACACCTGTGCTATACAATTAGAAGAAGACAAATATTATTTTATTATTTGCTTTTAATGTATTGATCCAGACTCATGTTCAATATATGTTTCCTTGTGCTGTTAAAAAAACTTAATTTTTTTAACCTGATTCGTTTTTTTCATCTGTGTTCCCAAAAATAGTTACTTTTGGAAGGCTGAGAGATACTTGAGAACAGCATAACAATTCACAAAGACATGGGCAGCAAGGAAAGAGCGAATTGATGGGAACAGACGCTCTATCCTCTTCTTCCGATGTACAGCTTCTGGAGGATTTTCTCAACTAACGGATAGGGACAGTCTATAGATAATGCACTGCCTTACTGCTTTCATTATGTTATATCATTTTAAAGATTTTTGTAAAAGATCAGGTAACCACCAGAAAAGTCTGATGTATACTGTTCAAAATTATACAATTAAAATGTATCTTTCCTTTAATTTATTAATTTTAATAGGATAAAAAAACTCTTGCTTGAGACCCCTTTGAGACAGAGACAAGAGTGACTAAGATGAATTGTTAGCCTGAAAAAGAATAAATTCAGATAAAAACAATAAGTTGCTTTTGATTATAAGCAGATAGAATCATCTAGGGTGATACAAAAATTGGTTAGTGCTTCTACTGAGGAACAGACATGAGTTCTTCCTTGGGTAATTTCTTTAAGTAATAAATTAGTGTCAATCCCTTTAGATACACCTATATACCAATGTAATGACAAATTGATAAAGCAGTAAGACTATTTTGTGGGAGAATTAATTGTTTGGGGCAGGTGAGGTGCTAGCCTCAGCCTATTTCAGATGGTTGGCTCAAGTAATTAACCTGTATAATTATACAAGTTAACAATTATACAATTAACTTGTATAATTAACTTGTATTTGGCCACTAGTAGAACAAATCAATATTCATTGAAAAGTATGCAAGAACATGATGATTTAATCCTGGATTAATATTGTGAACTGACATGTGTAATTTAAGCCTGGTTGGATAAAAATGGGGGGGGACAATTTCATCCAAAAATAAACTGGATTTCCAACTATACCTTTCAAAAATTATGGGATAGGAATTTTTTTGGGAAGAAAATTGATTATTTCTAATTGAGGCTTGGGATTAGATGAGGAAGGCTTCTATTGGAGCCTTACTTGAAACATAAGGCAACACATTATTTTACATGTAAAAGTATGTGGGCTTAAACATGGATGGTAAGAATGTAAAACAAACTGATATAATGTTTATAAGGCAGGAGACAAAAACATTTTTGCACTGACCTGTGAAAAGTTGTTCTGATTCCAGTTGCCAGATATGGACACATTTATCCATTGAACCAGTAGCAAATAATGGCATATCTGGTGCAAAGGCACAAGTTGTAACATATCTAGAAATAACAAGTTACTTGATAAATATATGTCACATTTCAAATGCTATCCTTGATTTAATAATAATAATAATAAAGTAATAATAAAATATAGTAATATACTAATACATACTAATGGCCTACCTGGTATGCTGAGTCAAAATGTGCAAGTTGATCCCAGTGTTCTGTCAAAGACAAACAAACAAACAAGGGAATTTACAACTAACTTACACACCATTTTTACATCCAAAAGCTACAGATATACAGAATATATTTACAAATATCTATAATTAATACAGGAAACTGAATCTATTAAAAATTACAGTAAATCATTATCAAACACAGAAGAATTCCAAAACTGCTTTCCCTTACTCAACTGGGCTTATAGGAAAAATATTCTTGCAGAATATTCTTCTATCTGCCCATCACTTGTCTTTACAAAGCCAAAGAATGTACCTTGCTGGTATTTTGAAAAAAACACTACCCAAAATTGATATATATATATATATTTGAAGATTATTTAGGATTACGATACTCTTCAAAAATATTAAGAAGTAACATAAATGTGACTAGAATTAATTATGCTGCCACCTAAATTAAGCAGATAACAAATCCTGCAGTTAGCATCTTCACCACTAGATGCCACCCTTCACAAATATTGTTCTACTTCTATTGGAAAAACTATTTTTGAAATTATTAGTGTGGGTATACGGTTTCCTATAATAATTTTGTTCATTCTTAAGGTGCCATAAAGTCTTCATTATTTTTGAAATTCATAATTTTCTCTAAAATTTATCTAAAATAAGACATTGAAGTTTTATACATACAGTATTCAAATTCATCTCAGAAAAACAAGGGAAAATATTCCAAAATTAACTATTAAAATGTCCCATGATTGTATAAAAAAACAAGCTTGCCATAAAAAACGTACAGATAGCAAGCACATGCTCGTTTTTCAGTACTATAGAATATTTCATTGTATATTCACTATCACACAACTGCTTATACAACTTGCTATCTGCCCATCACTTGTCTTTACAAAGCCAAAGAATCTTGCTGTTTGGTATATCAAATCCCCATTTTGTATTTTTAACTTTCAAAGACATTTGAACTAACAGTGACTACAACTTTTGTATCATTTAAGGACAGACATATTTCTCTAGGTCATGGATGTCAAACTCGCTGCATCACGCTGCCATCACGTGATGTATCGCAACGTTTTTCCCTTCGCGGAGCCGGGGTGGGCGTGGCCTGTGTGTGATGCATTTGGCACACAAGCCACCACTTTGACACCCCAGGACTAGGTGATCAAAAAGTGCATGGAGAAAAAAAATACTAGTGTCATGTTTCAATTGAGATGGCAATCCTTTTCACATTAACAGTACATTGGATATAAAAAAATGTCTTTGACTCCTCCTCCAAAAAGGTTTTTTTTCATCTGCATCAAAAAATTGTAGCTCCCTAAATCAATTTTGGTAAATGCCTGACAAAATTTATCCGCTGGCAGACCGTTGACCATGGATAACCCATCTTTTTATTTTGAATGAAGTACAGCATTTTTGGGTTGTCAAGAAGGGAAACTATTTTTCTACACCCTGTAAACTGCTTGGATCTGTAATGGAAATAAGGGACATATAAATATTCTAAATATTTTTCACAAATAATTATGTGGAATAACAAGCAGATTCAAAGGGGGGGGGGGGGAGCCTAAACCAGATACCTGGCCTACATAGCTTATCATGGAACACACTGCTTTGCATTTGTAAATGCTAGGAATCAAGTTCCTTATGGCAAGTTTCAACTCTCAGAATCAGTTTTTTTTAATTGCCAAATTTCTCTGCCGTTTTATATTTACATGATGAACTTACCCAAGAAGCTAAGTTCATATAAATCTACCCTTCCAGTCCACAGAAGAGGATCAGAAGGGGAAGGAAAAATACAGAAGATAAATGACTGACAATGAAAATAGTGGGAGATGTTTAATTCTGAAACTCTGATCTATATTTCCTGATGGATTGCTGATACAAGACAATGATTAAGATCTCACAATCATGAAGAAAACCCAAAACATGAAATTGATTGGATGGTTTAAAACTGCATTGTTTGCATTTCTTTCAGACATAAAAACTTGAAACCAAGACTGTAGAAAGAAATGGGAATGCCAATAGCACTTAGACTTATATATAGCTTTATAGTGCTTTTACAGCCCTCTCTAAGCGGTTTACGGAGTCAGCCTATTGCCCCCGACAATTTGGGTCCTCATTTTACCCACCTCGGAAGGATGGAAGGCTGAGTCAACCTTGAGCCTGGTGGGATTTAAACTGCCAAATTGCAGGCAGCCAACAGTCACAGAAGTAGCCTGCATCCTAATCACTGCGCCACCAAGGCTCTTGTCAATATAATGATGGTAAATAAAATCTACACTTGAAAAATCAGGAACAATATTGATTCATAAAGCTCACTGTTTTTTTATGCTACTTAAAAACATGTGAATTAAACGATATGAGTTTGGATACTTATTGTAGGAAGGTTTAATTGCTGAACTCCTATAGAAGTGTGTGTGGTGTCTTACGACTAGGCTTACAAGTATAGAAATCTTTTGCTTAACTTTTAACAATTTAAAATAAAGTAAAAAATAAATGTTATGGAATAAGCAATTTTTGCATTGCCTACTAACAGAAAAAATAATGTTAATATATTGTTATCCTTGCATAATGAGGGCTTTCCCTCTTAGATACTTAAATACTTACAGTTTCAAAAATCATTACAGTTTTGTCCACAGATCTAATAAGAAAAAAAGGATGAAATAACATAATTGCATCAGTACTCATCTTTCAGTAGTTAAAAAAATGTACAAGAATCAGAATAATATGAATAGCAAACAGTGAGCAAAAAGCTCAGTACTAGAATGCAGTGATTATTATGAATAGTTAACTTTACAATAATCTCCTTTGCAATTCAAAAGAAATTCAGGAGGATTAGAACCATCAAAATCATTTGCTAAACATTTTAAAATCTGAGAATCCAATAATTAAGAATTTGATAGTTATCTCTACTAGGAGTATATACTGTATATACTTCTTAAATGATTTTGCTTGTTGGCTTTGAGTTGCATTCTGTGTACAGGTAATCATTGATCTCTGATGCTTAGTGACCATTGGAAGTTATGATAGACCCCGATTTATAATCCAAAATTCCAACAGCCCCCATGATGATTACATTTTGGGTGCAATTTATGATGTTCCCCACCCTACCCACCCCAAAAAACCCAGCATTTTCAAACAGCCTTTTTTTAAAAATGATTCATGAGCTAAGATGGATATAATGTGATGTTCAGTATTGTCAATGGCATCATAGCAGTTATCAATTTAGAAACAAGCTAAATAAAGGTCTATCTTTATAAACACAGAAATGGGAAAAACTAGGAACCAACTGAGCAAACAAACTGCAGAAGTAAAACATATAAATTAAACAAAGATTCTTACCCAGTAACTAAAACCTGCCCATTGGAGGAAAAAGCACAAGCCAGAACGGGGGCAGTATGTCCACTTAAAGTACATCTACATCTCAGGTCAAATCCTAAACATTGAAAAGTGAACAAATATTTAATGAAAATATTCTTTATCAAATTGCAACCTTGTCACCTTTGAATACAAAGTAAAATATACTGCGAAATGCAGTATCTAGCTTGTGTTTTGTGTTGTAAATCTGGCTGTTCTTTAATTTTCTAGTTCTGTATTCCATGAAAGCAATGAGAATAGCATAAAATAGAAGGCTTTTTTAAAAATTCTATTTTCATAACAAAATTTTCTGATCAAACCCCACCTCCACAACCCCCCATGTGCTTTGGAAGCTCTTTAGTCAATTTTGGAGCAAAAATAGGGAATTATTTGATCTGACAGAACCATACACCACTGGATATTATTAACCAAAGCTAATTAATTCATATTAATTAATGAAAAATATAACTTTTAACCCTCATTCTAATATCAAAATAACAATAAATAATTATATATGAAAAGCTTTACACTCTCTTAAGAGTGATTACTTTCTTCACCTTTCTCTCTCTCGTTGTTGGTGTTTTTATTTCTTTATTGCAATATGTTGCTTTATTGTAATGTACCAATAATTATTTCCTTTACTTTTTATACTATTATCAAAAAGGATTATCACTTGTTCAGTAAAGATACTTTTTTTTTGTCTTACGGGTTTGTTTATTGTTTGAACAAGACCTAATTAAAAATCCAAACAGTGGAAAGGCAAGTAATTTTTTTAAAAGAATAAGCAGTTTTAAATTCGAGATACCTGTGGAATCAGAAGATGAAATGATCCAGATCTTACTTATGCCATCCTGACCAGAAGATGCCATTCTGAAATAATCACCATCTTGCTTATCTGATAAAATAGATATATATTTAGAAATGCATGAGAAACACAACAAAATAAGGATTATTTTTTTTCATATCTGCTTCTAGAAGTTTGCTATGCATAACTCAAAAATCTGGTGGACTATTTGCAATGCAGGTAATTCTTGATTTATGACCAGAATTGTGACCAAAATTTCTATTGCTAAGCAAGACAGTTGATAAATGAGGAATGCCTGATTTTATTACCTTTTTTGCCACAGTTATTAAGTGAATAACTACAACTGTTGAGTGAATCATGTGGTCATTAAGCAAATTCAGCTTCCCCCACTGATTTTGTGTGTCAGAAGCCAGCTGGGAAGGCCTCCAATGGCAATCACATGACTCTGGGATGCTGTAACTACTGTAAATGTATGTCAGGTGCTAAGCGCCCAAATTTTGATCACATGACTATGTGGAATCTATGATAGTGGTCAGTGCGAGGACTGATTAAAAATCACTTTTTTTTCTGCCACTGTAACTTCAAGCAGTTGCTAAACAAATGGTTGAAAGTTGAAGACTGCCTATATCTAGTTTGTTTGTAAATCACAGAGTTCTTGAATTTTCCAGCTTTGTGTTCCACACAAGCAATAAATATATACTAGAATGGAAGATAATATAACATAACAACAGTTCTATATAGTCTCGCTAATTCTATATACGGTAGTTCTATATAGTCTTGCTAATTCACACACCTGTTTAGTATAACACAAAGAATCCCAAATAAGGATAAATTGACATTGTTCATTCCGATTTTAATGATGGTGATTTAAAAATATTGTATATATTTTAGAAAGACTTAATGTGATATATGGATGTTGACATTTTCCTTATGATACTGGAATTTGAAAGCATAACCCTAGCTGAACTGACCATAGAATATTCAAGTAGAAGCCAATTAGTAATTCCAAAATCACTTTTATTAGGGAAAAATAAAAAATAAAATTAATTGCTTTGAATTTGACAACTTTCATATGAAGAG
The DNA here is from genome assembly GCA_017656035.1 of Myanophis thanlyinensis. Taxonomy (NCBI): domain Eukaryota; kingdom Metazoa; phylum Chordata; class Lepidosauria; order Squamata; family Homalopsidae; genus Myanophis; species Myanophis thanlyinensis. The sequence goes on from JAEANM010001155.1 coordinate 20,286, forward strand.
AGGTTGAAAGTTATTGTCCTTTTAAAGTATGTTTAGTGAAAGCAAAGCAAAGCAGCCTTATGTATGATTGTTGTCTTGAATTACTTATAAAGTAAAACAATGATATAAAATCAAATAAAAATGATAAATAATTTTGCATTATTTTAATTCCAGCCAAAATTCTGTTCTACTCCGAGTACAATCTTTTAAAAGGAAAGAAGAGTATAATAAACTTTTTATACCATACATTCCTCTGCATATATACTAAGAATTAATTCCTACTGTAATCAATAGAGCTAATTCCTACTGTAATCAATAGAGTAAACATCTTTAAGATCACAGTCTTACGTGTGATACATACTGCAAAAGAGATGGATCGCTAGACAGCAAATATTACTTAAGAAGAAAAAGTGGCTTTAAAATCCAATACGGTGGAATTAAAAAGAAACTTCAAAAAGAGTTTATATTCATCAGTTATAGATACTGAGGACAAGACCACAAGTAAAAGTTAAGGCTGGAACCAACAAGATATTTTAAAAGGATTTATGTAAATAGTAAATTATCTAACCAGAATGTGGCCTTGAAGAAAAGTCACAGCAGGTAACACCAAGATCATGAGCTTTCTCATTATATAAGCACTTCATTTTGTCATCCCAGAAAGTTAGATCTCCACAGGATGATCCCGTCACAAAGAAATGTCCATTAGGAGCAAATGCACAAGCTACCAATGATCCATCTTTAACACAACCAGATCTAAAAAGCAAGAATAAAGGAATTTGGTAGTTAAAACCCTGTTACATCTTTGGGGGGGAAATGAAATTAAATCTAAAAGGAGAATATTTCAAACTAATCTTTAATGTAACAAACAGAGCAATTATCTAAGCTGCCTACAAATATACTATAACATTTTAATTTGTGTAATTATAAAATATCAAGACTTATTGTTAATCCCTTGTCAAAGCTGGGGCTTTATTTAAAAGGCCTCATTGACACCGTTAGGGAATTATTTATACTCCCTTTTTTGCTCCATTTTATATTAATTATAAATTCTAAACTATGTTAAATCTTTATTATAATTATTTAGAGTAAGCAAGAATTATTAACTCAGCTTGCAATTGGTTTGTTCTAAGATATGCCAGGATTCAGATAACAGGCAAGTAGTTGTTAGTTTCATGGAAACAAAAACTTCAGAACAGGATATTGCAGTTGCACCAAAAGAAAGGAGGGCTAGAGCCACAGTTTAGCATTATGTCTAGTGAATTGACTGATTCACATGAATATAGCACAAGAAAATTGATCATTCTTATTGAGATATCTTACACCTAAATAATAATTAAGCCAACATGAAATTGCATTGTTTCATACTTGATAGAGCGGTTTTAAACATGATACTGTGCAGGAGGACATCTCATTTTTTTAAAAAAACAACAGAAACATCTTTCCTGCAATGCTTGAATTTCAAGAATTCTCTTCAAGCCATTGAAGTCCAAGGATCAAGTTTGTCCTGACTTTCACAGAAGCAGTCCTAACTTTATCACTAAATGAGACACAGACTGATCAGCTTTTCCCAAGTGGTACCATCAACACTTATTGGGTGCAAAACTCTCTTGAGGCACGGTTCACATGGCTAAAACAGCTATTAGGGTAGAAATGGGAATGCAACTTCTTCCGTTATATGAAGCATGCGATACAAATAAAGATAGACTTAATAATTCTGGGGAAAGTATTTCTAACTGCCTCAGATTTGATATACTCACCGATACAATTTTAGTGTCTGAACATTCCACACATTTACACTTCCATCAGCTGCTCCTGAAACTAAATATGCAGAATCAGGGGAAAATCGACAAATTCTTAGAGGGTTTCTACAGGGATGCTCCAACACTGCCACTTTCAACCCATCTTGAGTATTCCACAAAATTGTGTTGCCATCTGTAGAACATGAAGCCAAAATATGTCCCGAAGGAGAGAAGCAACAGCAATGGACAGCATAAGTGTGGCCTTTCAGTGGTGAGTAAGGAACTTCAGCAAAATTGTTTAACGAATACAGACGGACTGTTTTGTCCAAGGAGCATGTAGCCAAATAGGAAGAAGAGAAGGCACAATAGTTGACATCATCTTTGTGGTCTGCCAAAGTGCAGATTAATTTAACCATTTGGTGATATAGTTACCTGAAATAAAGAGAACCAAAAAAATCAAGCTGTTTCGTAATTTCTAGATTAACTTACACTCCCATTAAAGAAAGCTGATCCATCATTATCAAAGGACTGGTCCTCAGAAAAAATGCTTTGTCACTAGTTTTAAATCAGAGTAAAGGTGAAAAGCTAAAGCCAAAATAATAGACCATATTTGATGAATTACACTGCATTCTTAATAGAGATTCTACATCTATTATTCTTTATTTTAGAAAGCCATCCTTTAATTCTTTGCTTGGTTTTGCTCTTGAAATCGCCCTTTGCAAAGCAAAGTTTTAAACATAAACAATGTTCTTTTTTCCCCTCTCCTTATAAACAAACCTCTTTCAAATTCACCCTCTTTTTTTTTCAGGCTTGTCTTTTCATTTTTTCCCCAAGAATATATGGTCGCTGTAGGTCTCCTATTAATCAGGCACACTGGAAATAAATGCCGTATTTGGCTTTTGCTTTACAGACAGAGGCTGACAGCCTAGATAGAACCTCACAGTCACGTCAGAATCGCTTCCTGAAGTCCCTGACACCTAAATCTGTCTTCATAGTCGACAGACATACTTGGAAACGAACACTTTCAAGGCAGAGGTCCGACCCTTTCAAAGTCTTATGACTAACACCAACAGACCCCGTTCCCCGTTTCCTCTTTTCCAGAAGAGGTGGGAAAGAAACCCCGAGAATAGAGCGGCTGTGACAGCCAAGCAGGGGACCACCCACCACCGGGGGGCGCTCTCGTTCTAACGGCCCCGAAGCGTCCCCCAGCCCTCTCAGGAGTCTCGCCTCAGCCCTCCAATCAGGGAGGAGGGGATGGGGACGGGAAACCTTCCCTCAACTCTATTCCTACCTCTCTATCTACGGCTTCGGGAATCCGCCAGGAACTGAGCGAGGCGCGCGGCGCGAGGGCATCCGACCTGTCAGAAGCAAAACAAGATCACGTGGCCGCGCCCATCGCTTCTCTCCGGAGGGTGCGGGGGGTGGGGGGGGGGGAAAGATGGAAGCTCTGCACAGTTAAAGACCGGCCGAACCTGTGCTCACGTGACCGTCTCCTCAGAACGCGGAAGCGAAATAAGGGGAGGGGGGGCGTGTTGGTGACCGTAGGGGCGTGACGTCACCACGCTAAGCAAAGTCTGGGCGCTCCGTTCCAGTTTTCTGTGATTTGCATGTTAAGACTTGACTCGGGCAGAAACTGCATTTAACACAAAATGGATGGGTGGGGGAAATCAATGTGCCCGACTTTAAAAAAAAAATGGGTCTTTTTGGTAGAGCTTAAACCCCTTAAAAAAATCGCTGCGACTTCAAGGTGTGTTGGAGGAAATTGCACTTGTGTTGGAAGGAAAATCCGGCTGGTTCAAGTTCCAAGCTGGGAGAAAGATTCTGGAAACAACATGCACGGAGGCTGATTGGAAAGAAAGTTTATTGAACAGAACCACCAAGACTGTGTGCAGTTCTGGGTCAGCTAAACAAATGGTTGGAGGAGTGGACGGATCTTTATAGGTTTCTGTGACTTTGACGTTTGAACTGTTCAAACCCCACAGTGTGTGTGTGTGTGTGTGCGCGCGCGGGAGTTGGCCAATTCCTATTGTGGCTAATGGCTGTGTCCTGTGTTAGATCTTGGGTGAGGGGCTGCTTTCTAATCCTAAACTGACAAACTGCTTCAAGGAGTTTCGAAATATCCTGCCTTGAACTGATTTCTGCCTGCAGTATTTGTTTTGCTTATGAATAGAGCTATCTAGATCAGAGGTGTCATACTCTCCAGATGCATCACATGTTGGCCACACCCATGCCCGGTTTAGCAAGGGGAGAAAAAGTCATGATGCCAGTTTGACATCCCTGATCTAGATAGTTGGTTTCCTCTTTCAACAAGCTCTTTCTTAAGTGCTGACATCTGCTATGGGGTATTAAGAAAAACTAAGAGCATGTTTCTCCATTTCTCTTTTAGGGAAATATATTCTGCCTCTTAATATTTCCCCAAAATATTTCATTCTTCTGTGGGGGGGAGCTTCCCACACCTGGTCAACTGTTCAGTTTCCAGATTTTCTACTGGCAGACATTCAGCAGTCTATTTCAAGACTAACATAATTGAAGTATTAACCTGACCCATTAGGTTGCCAGATCCAAATATTCCTGACATAACACAGGAAGACAGTCATAGTGTGGGTGTTAGCAATCATATTTACATATTTCAGGTGTGGTGGCTTGTAATAATGAACTAGTTCTTTCTAGACATATACAGTAGATGGAATGTAATTTGCCTACTATTTTAATTAATGGTGCTGTTGTAGCCTTCTGGTACTTAATAGCTTTAAGAGGTTGAATCTAGTCATATATAATTTATTGACACTCAGAGAATAATTAGGAATGTAAAGATTTTAAATCTTTACTCAAATCTGAGTTCCAATCAGAACTTACATTTTTAAATATTTGATGGGATAAAGATGTGTTAGATTTCATGTCACTTGATTAATGATTTCATGTCACTCCATAAAGTTGATAAGTCACTGCTTTTACTAAATCATTCTGAAGTAGTTCCTAAGGAAACATCCTGTCTCTATAGTGGTGAATCAGATATAATTTTAAGCTATCAGTAAGCTCCATAGTATAACTATGTGTGGAATGAAGTGCTTCCTTTTATCTGTCCTGGATACCAGACTATTCATCTTCATTGGATGACTGCAGAAGTGGGAGGATAGGGGAGCTAAAATTTTAAATTGACTCAATAAAATTTCAAATGTATTTTTGTTGTTTTTCCTGCTTCAAAACTTTATTTTGGATGATAATTCTATTTTATTGCTTTAGAAATATTTATTTTAATGATTTTATTGCTTTTAATGTTGTAAGCTGCCCACAGTCACTTTGAAAGGAGATAAGCTGCAAACAAATGTAAAAAATAAAACAATAGCAAGGGCTTAGATTCAAATTAATGCTTCTTCTTAGGATTGTTGTTTCAATGGAATTCTGTTAATAAATAAAATGCTTCCATATCCTTGATTAAACATTTGCAGTTTGTGTGAATGTCTATCTATATAGAAGACAGAGGGAATTAATCAAAATCTACACATTCCTTCCTTCAGTGGAGGAAGTCTGACTGAGAGTCATATTCACAAGCAAGTGTTGAGATCCAAACCAATAAATGCCCAATAGCTACAGTACTTGCCTAATCATCAGTGATATGTAGGTATCCTTTCTGGCAACTGGAATTAAAAGGTTTGTTAATGTAAAGAAAATGTGTTCGTGCTTTGCACAAAATTGGAGTACTCCTTCAGTAAAAAGTAGATTTTAAAATGTACTGAATGCCAAGTGAATTTGTAAGTGGCATCAAAAATAAAAGTTTTGGAGCACTGAAAACTAAGTTACTAAAGTGTTGATATTTATAGAATTCTTCACACAGCTATAATGCATTGTATTCTCTAGTACACACTTTGTATCATATTACTTTGGCTAGCAAGTGCTGCCAGTGCCACTGTTTGGGGGCCCTCTTTTTTATGTGTCATTTATGGCAATTGTGTACTTGAAGATTTATACCTATTTACCTGGAATAAGTGCTATTGAACTCAGCAGGGCATTCTTCTGAGAAGAATGATTGTAGAGGATTGAACAGTAAATGAACTTCATATGCTCCGTGCTATGATACAGCTTAAACATATTTCTAGTTCTGTAGATTCTGCTTAAATCACAATGATAACAAATCTGTTCACTGTAGAACAAGCGGTTCCAAAATGTTTGCAGCAGCTGGAATCTGGTTATTGCTATTGCAGTAAACAAAAGAGAAATTACATTTGAGAGTTTATGGACCCTGGCAGTGACTTACTGATGGTTTCAGTTCATGGATGTTTAGAAGGAAATGACCAAATATTTAAAGACTCTGATGCTTAAAATGTTAATTGTCCAAGAGTAGCAGTGAATTGCAGACTTTTTAGAAAACATGACATTAGTTTTATTACAGTTAATAATTAACTGTCCTTTACAACAGTAATGAACAAAGGCTACTGAGGCCCACTTGCTTTGAGGAAAAAGGTATTGTGTTGGATGCTTTTAGGCACATGGAGACAGCTCTCTGCTTAGTGTGGCCACTGAAATTAGGCTTTGTCAATGCTCAGATGTATATTAATATAAAAATTGAATACACATACACATGTATATATAAGCATTAACAATAACACTGATTAAAGAAGAAAGGTCAGGAAAATTGTACAAACAATTCCAACAGAATTGAACAAATTTCTTAAAACTCCTTTCTTGGAAAAAAAAATTAATTCAGATGTTTATATTAAAAAATATACTGTTAACAAATAGTTGCAAATATTAACAAATCATTTGGATCATTTCCCTTAACAAAACTCAACAATTCTTAAAATCTTCACCAAAGATTCCAAGAAAAACATATACATCCCTGGCCCACAAAAATGTCTCTGTAATTGTGTCACTGTAAAGAATTATTTCTTTTGTTTGGGGGAGGGAATGAGTGTGTGACACGCTAGTTTAGTTTTAGTTTAGTTTTATTGAATTTATATACCGCCCCCTCTCCCTAGGGACTTGGGGCGGTGTACAGCAAGTAAAAAACACATAAACAAAATCTAAAAGCCAATTAAAATAATTAGATAAGCTGATCATTTAAAAATTACAGTTAAAAGTTAAAATGAATTAACTATAGAATTTAAAATTAAACTAACATATTAAAATAACTACAATTAAATATAATTATAAATAACTACATATTAAAATAACTACAATAGCTACAGTCAAGTTAAAGCACTTTCTGAATTTTTGAGTTATCAGATTGGTATGACTTAGTGTTCTTGAACAAAGCTAAATAGCTTTTATTATATAATATTGCTTGTAAAATTAGGCAGAATTTGATTATCCCTTGATGAACCTACGATCAATTACAATATTTCATCTTTTGTTTTGACTTCAATTTTTAATGAGTTTTTGTTTGCAGTTCTGGTCAGTGAGTGTAAAGAAAATATTCATTCCTTGCCTGAAACCCATTAGGCATTCTAAAACTGGCCAGCTTGCTATGTCTGTATTCTAGTTTGAGCTCTCAAAATTTGTCAAATAGCATTGGCATCTCTGAAGACAATTGTCTCCAAAGCAAATGTATGTGCGTATGTGTGTGCATTCATGCACATTTCAGTCAGTCTTGAATCCTGGTAACTATCTGGACGAACTTTGCTGTTGCCTCCTTCCTAGGGTGACCAACCATCTTCTTTTGCCCAGACATGTCCTCTTTTTACGTCCAGTCCGGGGCATCCGGGCGGGTTTTATAAATTTTATAAATTTACCCGGATGCCCTGGACTGGACGTAAAAGTGGAGATGTCATATCCAGGCAAATGAGGAAAAAAGCGGCTCCAGCAAAAGGTCCCGCCCAGCCATCCTGATGTAAGTAACTTCTTGCTTCTCAGTCTAGCCACGCCGTGGAGAGCTCTGGGGAGGGGCTGCAGCGCTGAGTCTGCATTTGCGGTTGATTTCTGTGCGAAGGGAAGCCAACCCCCCCGCCAATGATGATCTGAACTGGTTGTCATTTATGGCATTGATATTGACCTTTTAAATTCTGAGCAGTGTTAAGGGCCACTTTTCCTGTTATGAACATGCCTGGCTTATACAATGTATGGAAGAGATCCTTTCCAAAACACCCCCATTGTCAGAGGTCCCACTGTCACATGGGATAAGTCCTCCTGAGTGGTTTCAAGTTTATGAAATGTATTTTTGGGGAGTTGTCCCTTTGCTCCTTCTCACTCACTCACACAAAATATTTTTCCCCAATTTTGTTAGTTATCTTGAGTGTTTGCCAGGCCAGAAAGTATAAATCAAGTAAATCTAAAAGTATGTTGAGTTTGAAATAGTAGCACAGTGTTAACTTTCTTAGGTTGTCAAATAGATGTTAACATCTATGTCCATAAATGTAAGAAATCAGCTATTGGTTGTCTTCCTGAAACAAGGTAAGTTTTAGAAAGAGTACTGGTGGGCCTGAGCCTTAAAGTATTGGTGGGCCTGAGCCTAAAGCCCTATGGTTCCCTTACCAGGCATAAGAAATCAACAATACCTGGTTAGAACTGTTGTAGATAATTTCCCTCCTGTTATACCAATGAGAATTTCAGGAAACTTCTATTATACTGGGTGGAAAAAAGTAGGAGTTGGGAAACCATTGGGTATAATGCACCATATATTATTATTAAATAGAGGGACTGTTTCAGTGGTGGAATTCAATTTTTTTTACTACAAGTTCTGTGGCTGGGGGTGGGTGTAATGTGACTGGGTGAGCAGTTTCTGTAAGGAGAGCAATAAAGATTAGGCTAGAAACATCACCAGAATATTTTTTTCCTGCTTTCCTTAAAGAATTAACCCTGTAAAGTGGAAAAAAACAAAAGGATATTTCTTCTAACAACCGGTTCTCCGAACTGCTTAGAAAATTTACTACTGGTTCTAGGGAACCTGCTAGAACCTGCTGAATTTCACCTCTGGACTGTTTGTGGTATTTTTACCATGATATTCACACAGCTTCAGGTAGTTTTCATAGCTTTCATAACTCCAAGCAGCTATAAAGCTGACATTCCAGAAATTAAACAGATTTTGGTTTAACACTGGACCGAAGTATATCCAAAGCAATCTGGCCATAAGCTATGGCTCTGATTCTCTTCCTCCTATCTTTTACAGAAACAACAGTGTGCAAAAGGCAGCATGCTGGGGGATAGAATGTTCTAGAAAAGACCAAGATATTCTGGTTTATTCAAAAAAAGAAAAAGAACAGATAAACTTCCAGTATGTTCCAGAATGTTTTGTTCCTAGGAAGATGAGTTTTGTTCTCAAATATTTTATATAGTGCATTTTTCATTCATAATTTCAAGGGAAAAAATCATGTTGCTAATAATGTCAAGTTTCTTAAAATGTGTTTGAACAACATAGAATTAAAATAACTGAGAAAAAACTCGTTTGCAAAACAGTCTTTTATTGTATCCGTGCCACACATACTAGTGAAAAATAACACTCCTAAAAAAAAAAGAATGCTACCTTTTCCACAACATTT
>JAEANM010001156.1:0-29465 GCA_017656035.1 Myanophis thanlyinensis
ATAGAATAGAATAGAATAGAATAGAATTCTTTATTGGCCAAGTGTGATTGGACACACAAGGAATTTGTCTTCGGTGTATATGCTCTCAGTGTACAACAAAGGAAACTGTACATTCATCAGGAATCACAACACTCAATGATAGTCATGGGAAAGAAGAATTTTGAAGATTATCTAGATATATTTCTCCAGTATGACTTCTGAAGGAAGGTATAGCAAATTAAAACAATGACTGTAAGTAGATGAGGATTGACTGTAAGTATTAAAACCTCCAGACAAGGAGTGGATGGAAGATCATCTACATGCACTCTGAACAGTTGTTCCTTGTGATATGTTCACAAGGCAATAGTCACTGGTGAGTTTTGAGCACCAGGAAACAATGACAATAACCATCCTTCTTACCACCACTGTCAATACCTTTTTAAGGACACTAAGTTCACAAACTTCTTTTCAAATTATATTTAGAAATGGTTTGTTAACTACTTTTAAGCTATTAGAGACCTTTAGATTGTTCAATCTGGAAAAGATCAGTTTGTCTTCAATTCTAGACATCAGAAAACATTTAATCATAATCTTAAGATTTTTTTTAATGAACAGAAAAAAACTAAATAAGACTGATCTTAGAAAGTTGCAAACAGATTAAGGGTCCACATACATTTAAAATAAGATTTTATAATTAACTATAAAGACTTTTTCCTGCGGAAAATAGATGTATTTGGATTTTTTTCAGGATACAATAGGTAAGTAATTTTAAAAATTGAACACTAGAGGGAACTAAAGATTTTAGTTAAAGGGGAAAAAAAAGTCCATTTTTTTTCCTTTAACTAAACACATGTCCAATTAATAGTTAATTAACTGGTACTAATAAAGGATGCAAAACATTACAACATTAAAAATACTGAAGGGCAATTTTTAAAATTGTATCAAAAGTTAATATCAACAGTGTCAATATTGATGTTTGCTTCTATGAATAAATTGTGTTAAAAATGTTATGGAAGAAAATTTGATAAGCTAGAAATAGCATTGAAAATAGTTTACAAATGACAGGGTACAAGACTGACATAGAAAAGAATGACTCACTGACATAAATAAGAAATAAGTTGATGTTTTAAAAATCAAACAGAAATGCAAATAACAAACCAAGTTAATTTTTTGGATAATTTTTTAAAATTGGATTTACAAAAGAGGTCTGTTAAAGTTTTGAAGAATGTTCTGTGAAGGGACAAAGAAAACATGAAAACTCAAAGTCTACATTATTTGAATGGACTAAAGATTAAGACTGTTAGAAATAAAAGGAAAGAATATAAAGTTGATTTATCTGATCAAGATTAAAATAAGATATGTTATTTCTGGTTCCCCTTAATAGACTTCCTACTCATACTAGGACTAAAAAGATGGATCTATTTATAAATAAGAGATGGGAGATGGAGATATACAATTTTTTTAAACAAAGGAGAGAAAAGTTACAAAAATTGTTTATACCTGTGAAGAAAGTTGGAAGCCATTTTATATAGTTCTTTTTTCTTTACTATATTCTTTTCTCTACTCTTTTCTTCTCCTTTGCACTTTGCACTTTTTCTTTCTATTCTTTTTTCTTCCACTTTGCATTAAAATTTACTTAATTTTAATTGATTAAATTTTAATTATTGTAATTAAAATCCTTAACAAAATTATATAAGAAATAAATGTATTTGACCAGTATGACTTGTCCCCAGGTTAAGTAAGATGTTGCTTTTATCATGATACACATAAAATAAGTTCTACGTATATTATGAATGCCAGCTTTTTTCCACAGCTATCTTTGTTCTTTCAATTCTCCTCCTCTGTATTTGCATAAATTTCATCTTTGTATTAATTTTAGCTTTCCTCAAATAGTCCAATGAGTCCTTTGAGATATATACAGTAAATGAAGATTCTATTTTTTAAAGCAATAAATGTCAGCATCTCCCAACTTGTTCAAAGGGTACAGAATGCCAACTCCACGAATTTTAAATAACCATCATGATTATACTGGCTGGGAATTTGGGGGAATGTAGTTCAGCACTTAACAAAGATGCCTGCCAGATTAGGGGAGGCTGATAATTATATTTTAATTATCTTTATTGCCCATAGCATTTTTTAAAAAGATTTCTCCACGGCCTTTATTCCTTTAATACATTATAGGTAGATTTTAAGGATTGTGAAATGTCTGCTTTCATCTTTTTTATTAGAGAAGGAGAAGAATATTTTCACCAGGAACTCACAGCTAGAGCCTGGTATTTTTAAAAAAATATGCTTAGAATTATAGTATTACAAATCACTCACAGTACCATCTATGAATCCAGGTCAACTTTCTGCTGTCCACTCCTACTCTATTCTATTTTAAACCTTCATTCTCTTCATTTTTATAAAGTGGGATATGCATTTTTTTTTATTTCCTGCCTCACTCTGTCAGCCCCTGCTTTCTCAATTGTGTACCACTTAGTTATGTGGCTCTCCAGATTTTCTAGCAATTATCTTTATAGATTATAAATTCTCTGATGCCACTGTTGGTCCAGATTATATATTTTTTTCTCATCAACAGATAAAATGTTCCTCAAGGTATACCACAATTATTTAGACTGAGAACATAATAAACACAACATTGAACTTAATAATAATGATAATAAATGTGTAAACTGCAACAGCTTGAAGGCTCCATCACAAAGACTGGAACAGATTGAGAATCTCAATAAACAATCAGCATCTCTGTCTGGCTTGGGTTCATATTCAACCTATTGTATCTTATTCGGGTTACAGCTACCTTCAGATGCTGGGATAAGACTTCATCAGCATGACTGCTTCAGGCGAGTGCAACTGCATATCATCAGCGTACTGATGATACGACATTCCAGCTTCATGTCGATGTTGAAGTGAATCCCACATTGCCCTTTCTGAATAGCTGATTTAAAGAAATTATTTGGAGCACTAGGATGATAAACCTTGGAACAGTAGTGAAATGCAAATGGTTTTACTACCAGTTTGGTGTGTACACGCTTTGCTGCTATGCAGCTCCTAAAATGATTTTTTTTTCCTTACCAGAGGTAGCCCAGGTGATTAGGATTGCTGCAAAGGCACACAAAACAGCTGTTCTGCATGGTTCAGGTGAGCAAAAAAAGGGGGGGGGATATAGGACAGGAAAGGGCAGGGGCAAGGGGCGGGACCAAACTCCATTGCTGCTACTGGTTCGCTAGAACTGGTGCGACCAGGCTGAATTTCACTATTGCCTTGGAAGCATCTTTGTAAACCCATTGGGGTAACAGAAGGAATGGCAGCATGGTTTCCATATAATAATATGAAAATTCAGTGCTGAGCTAAAAATATCTGGAGGATATTCTAGTTTCTTAACAACCTTAGCAACATCATTTATATATACAGGTAGGAAGAATCAATATGTCTTATGCAAATGAAATTCTACCTCATTTTCCTTTTAAGAATCTCTACCACTTAGGATTACAACTTTCCCAAGGTTGGACTGCTCCCATGGGCAACTGGACACCTTCTGCTGATATTGCAGGAAATATGGTGATATCACAGGAATTTTTTGTTCAGGACGAAATCAAAGATGAAAAAAGGGAATGAGAAACATCAGAAAATGAAATGTGATCGCTATCATGATTTCATGTCATTTTGAAATATTTTAAATAAATAAATAAATAAATAATTGGCCAACTTGTTAAAAAGATAGAAATGGAAGCAATTTCTCTCCAGCAGACTCCCACTTTTACTTGATCTAGAGAACCAGAGAATTCATTAAAAATGATCATTTCCCAGCTGAATTTTGATCATAAAATAAATTAGTAGGAAACTACATGTTTGGTTATGGATTGGCCACCTCTGTTGAGTATCCTTGAGTTGAGATGGGCAGCAAATAAATCTAACAAATAAATAATAAAATTAACAATTTATTTTTGTATGCATGTTTTCCATAGTCCCAAGGAATGAAAAACAGTTTAGATTAAAATTAAGTATCTCTATGATTTGCCATTCTCTTTCTCATTGTAGTCAATGCAATATCTAAACTATATGTTAGACTAATTGGTAATTAATATAATCGTCCTATTTTCCTGCAATGATGAACTTCAATAAATCAAAAGAAGGGGATCTTCTATAAAACACAGGACAAGAAGTCAATTAAAAGGAGGGAAGGAAGCTATTTTCCAGGCCAGCTTTTACAGACTTTTGATAGAATACAAGATTTTCTGCATCTAGACTATTCTCGAACATCACCATCAAACTTTACTTATTGCTACTACGCTGATACTACATTCAAGTTGGAAGCACCTACCAAGCTGCTTCCAGGTTGAAAGAATTAGCCAGTGACATCACTGTTGCCCAGGAGATACCTGAGGAGGCTCCTTTCAGGTCCCTGTTATTATCCCACCAAACTAGTACCTATTTATTTACTTGTATTTGCATGTTTTTGAACTGCTAGGTTGGCAGGAGCTGGGACAAATTGACAGGAGCTCATTCTGTCATTCTCTCAGGTTTCGAACTGCCAAGCTGTCAACCTCTCAATGGTCTTCTGACTCAGTGTCCTAACCATGTGAGCTACCACAGTTCCAGGATATTATACTGATATAATTCTTCAATATTATTTTCTCTTTAAGTATAGTGTATTCAATGTGAGCATGCTTTTCACTGATTATATTGCCATCATTAGTTGTTTTCCTTTCTTGTTAAATACACTCTTAATGAAAGGAGCAAGCTTACATAAGAGGCAATTGTCAGGCATGTTTAACACCACTCAAATCTAATTCAAATTGTTAATCTCTTATAGTCCATGGCTGCTGACAATTTGCATAGCCCCGTAAATTATAAATCTGTTTTATTTTTTTAAAACAAATATTTACTATGTATTATATTGAGTTCTTTTATCACAAGACTACCTGAAAGGAAAGCAATCCCTCGGTACACAAAAACAGAAATATAGTCTGAGAAACTAAGCTCTGTTTCAAAATTTGGACAACGTGATGATCTACAATGGCTGGATTTTTCATGATTCCTTGTCTTACTTACTATATCTTATTGAACGCTCAGTAAACAGGGGTTGCAAACTTTTGGTGTAGAAAATGGCTTTGTTTTTGTTGACTGCTTTGGTGTAATAATGTTAAGATCATTTTAGAGTTAGAGTTATCATTTTTATGTATATCCCATTATTGATTTTTGGTAAATTGGCCAATTATTTATTTGTTCATTCAAAACACTTATACAACCACCCGTCTTGCAAAACTCAACCCTGGGCAGCGTTTAGGGTTATATGTGTTCCCCGAATCCCTTTTGTGCCTCACAAGACAACAAAACTCACATGTTTGGCTTGTTTTGAAGGCTCATGACATTTTGTAATGCTTAAATTCATTTACAATTTGAAAAGGTAAATATTGCTTTGGACATGGTTTCCTGGTTTCAGATTGCAAAATTCATTAGTCCTTGTCAGTTTTTCAGAGTTCACCAAGCCGTAGGTGTGTATGTGTGTGTGCGTGTGCGCGCGCGCGCACGCGCTCTCATGCGCGTGTGTGCATTGTACTTTCAGAACATTGGCAGCTTGTTCTTACAAAAATTATCCAAACATTTGACAGCCTTTATTCCTTTCACTGGATTTTAAAAGACCAGCTGGTGTAAAAATCATATTATTATGTGGCTGCCATTGAATACATTGCTTTATTCATTTCTGGCCATATTTTTTTAAAAAATAGTGATGACTTTGAATGGTTAGTGACTATTGTATTATTTAATAGAAAAAAATAGGCTTGCAGGCTTGGGGTATAGGTTTGGAAAGAGTTTGGAACCCGAAATGTTATTAGAAAGAGATTAAATTTTTGTTTTTATATAATATCAATCAAAACCTTTATTAATGTCTTAGACCAGCATAAGAACAATAAAATACAAACTATTATTAATTTTAAAAATATATAAAATACACAAGGTTCAAAACATTTTAAAAGTACACACATATTTGCACACACACACACACAAATCTAAAAAAAAGAAAACATAAAAGTAAATATATGGCTGGCTAATCTATAAAATACAAACAGTGTTAACTAGCAAACTAAATACTTATTAAGGCTGGTTTGAGGCAAAGGTCATCGTTTAATTATTTTTAATCATTACGACACATAACCAGGCAACATTGTATGTTGTAGTAGGATTATTGCCTGCAAGCAGAAGGGAAGTATAAAATTATGCCGTGCGCCCTTGGTATTCATACAGTATTGGTGAGATGAAGATAGTACCAATGTCTCTGTAGTACAGGTACTGGAGGAGCACATGTTCTGTTGTTTCTGTATGTACAGAATCACAGGGGCAGTGGCTTCCAGGTGTTTCTTGTACTGGTTTTCAAGGACAGGTGTGGGGAGGATATGATATTATGCCAAAGTGAAGGCTCTAGGTAGCTAGGTACTTTAGAAAAACCATTAGAAAATATATCACCAAACAATTACTACCAACCTGCCTTCCATTGAGGACCTGTATACTGCACGGGTCAAAAAGAGGGCTGGGAAAATATATACAGACCACTCACATCCCGGACACAAATTGTTTCAACTCCTACCCTCAAAATGATACTATAGAGAATGTACACAAGAACAGCTTTTTCCTGAATGCCATCACTCTGCTAAACAAATAATTCCCTCAACACTGTCTAACTATTTACAAAGTCTGCATTACTATTATTCTTCTCATTATTCCATCACCCATCTCCTCCCACTAAGACTATAACTTGTTGCTTGTATCCTTACAATTTATACTGATTATTGTTTCCTAGTATGATTTGATTGCTCATTTATACCCTATGACTATTATTAAGTGTTGTATCTTATGAGTCCTTATATGTACACTGAAAGCATATGCACCAAAGACAAATTCCTTGTGTGTCCAATCATTCAATTCAATTCAATTCAAACCTGTATTGACAATGCACGACATGTGTGCAGTGAAATTGAATGAGCCTCTCGGTGCAACCACACAATCTATCTATCTATCTATCTATCTATCTTACGGTTAATCAAGTATGTCATGGGAAAAGCAAAAGAACCTATTGGATTCACTGGCAATGAAGGTTGGGGACCTGTCTAGGTCCAATTGGCACTCTTTTTGTCCTACAAGCTTTACATAGTAAGGATATTTTTATAAACTTAGCTGGCTTTATTTCCCCTTCATACTTATCTTTCCACCAATTTCCAGTTTTCCAGCTTGCTGAACACAGTCCTTGTTTTGAACACGATTATTGAAATGTATTTGAATATAAATACCATTATGTCCGAGCTGAACAATCTTCTTCTCTGGACAATTGATATATATTTTAAAATAGAATTACTGGTGATTATTTTTCCCCACCCTTTGCTGGTTTTCATAGCTATTGTTACATTTCTTCATCGTATTGAAAGGCCCCACTCTGATGATGGAATTCTTACATTAATTTCCTGTTTCAGTATGATCAGTGCCAGAACTTTCTGTGCTGAAATACTGACACCTGATCATTCAAGAGAGACTTCTATCAAGCTCACTCATTGTACCATTCAATGTTCTGTTTGAATATATTGCCTGTGAGCATCAGCATCTTCCTGGAAGCTTATCTAAAGGATAGTGTAGTTCCGCAGTCACCGTCTATTTTACTTCTTTTAGAACACAAAAATAAGCATTGAAATAAATAAAATCACAATAAAGAAAGGTTATAGGAAACATTGCAGAGGTGAAATTCAGCATATTCTAGCAGGTTCGCTAGAACCAGTAGTAAATTTTCTAAGCAGTTCTAACCGGTTGTTAGAAGAAATCTCCTTTTGTTTTGTTTTTTCACTTTATAGGGTTAATCTTGTAAGGAAGGCAGGAAAAAAAAACATTATGGTGTTGTTTCTAGCCTAATCTTTATTGACCTGTTTACAAAAACTGTCCACCTAGTCACATGAACACCCCCCCCCAGCCACACCCACAGTACTGGTAGTAAAAAAAATTGAATTCCATCACCACTGATTTAACTTAACTTCACTGAAAATAATTTGTTTTCAAATTTTCTATCAAAAAATAGGACTAAAGGTTTCCATTTCCATTGGTTCTCCCCTCTCCTTCTGTTTCCTTCTGTCTTTCTCACTTCCTGATTTCTCTTGTTTCAACTGTATTTTTGTTTTACATTATTGATATATCATAAGAATGATCAATCAGTAAACTATCTGCTGTATTTTGCTGCAATTGAATCCCAAAGGAAGACATAATGAACAAATTTCTTCTATGCTCCCTTCTCTGGACAAGATGGTTAGGCAGTGAAGACATTTTTCATTCAGAGCAATGAAAAGACACATAACAAAAAACAGCAGCAGCAAAACCAGCACTTTTGCTGCCAAGAGAAATCCAATATGTTCAAGCTTAGAGAGCATAAATTAGAAAAAGAGAAGCCTCTTTCCCAGGAAAAAAATGGCCCTGAGGAAGGTTTCAGCACAGTGTTAAGTGCAACACATCTAGAGAACACCTGAGAAAGCTCATCTACGTGATAAATGGCTTGTCAAAAAAGTACATTAACTCCCAATGTTACTGAGTCCAACTATAATGGACTTAGGCAGTTGTTTCAAGTGGAGAGGCATCTGCCTTGTGAAGTTCATCATTTATTTTCCTAACATTTAAGAATCCCTGATGATGGTGGTTGGTAGTGTTGGAAGAAATGTCCATGTAAGTTCAGTTCCAAGTGGGGAGAAAGATACTGGAAACATGGAGACTGCTTGGAAGGATGGTTTATTGATGGAGTGGAAGCAGGATCTCCTGGCTTGAAGTCTTGGGTAAAAAGGGCAGAGATGCTGAGAGCCTCTGGGTTTTATGCCCTCTGTTGGAGTTTGAATTTGAACTTGTGTTCTGATTGGTTGTCAGACTCCCATGGTGCCATGCAGGGGTAACTTTATGGGTTGTCTTTTGAGTCCCAAGCTTGGTTGAATTTTGCTGAGTGATGTAATCTTCCAAGGGGCCATGTGGACATTTGGGCAATCCCATTCTGAGGCTAAGAGTCTTTTATGTTGCAAATAAAACTAGCTTAGTCTATTATCTTCCAAATAACCAAAGTATCTGCAGGGGGCAGAGAACTGGAGCTGAGTTTCTGTCTTAAGATTTCTATTTCTCTTTTAGGGGAAATATTCTGCCTTTTAATATTTCCTTATTTCCTGGAATATTTCATTTTTTCTAGGAGAGGTGTCGATGCTAACTTCTAACAGTAGGCAACTTTTATTGGCAGAATCATACTCCCTAAAGTTATCTATACTTTTTAAAGCAAAACCATCCCCAGGAAGTTTGAAATAACAATTCTCATAAACCTCATCCGGGTGGGACAATGGAGGGATCAGTCACCCAGAATTTCTGGATGAAAAAGACTGCTGAAGGTCAAGAATAAACTATTCCCCAAGTTTTTGATCAAAATGTTCTTACTCATGAACAAATGGAATGAAGCGTTATGGGAGAAAAGCTTTGTAAAAAAAAATGATCCATAAAGCAAAAAAGCACCTCACATACTATCAAAAGACGCTGAAGGGATAAAATAATTATCTCATGCAGTAAGGGAAGAATGGAAGGGAGTTTGGATGAATGGTCAAAAACTGAATAGCAGGCTAACATGACAAGGCAAGTGTTATTTATAAGATTAAAAAAATATAAGATGCAATGCACTACTGTAGGTTTTTAGGATCGAACTCTGTTGGGCAGTGTTAGAACTTCAAGTTTTAGTGACTGCGAGTTAGACAGTAGAATCACGTTTCACCTGCAGTTGTGGCTAGCATTTTCAGAAGCAAAGTGTTAAGATGTCAGCCACAGTTGCTGGTGAAACATCAGGAAATCTTGTCTAGACCAGGGGTCTTCAACCTTGGCAAATGTAAGACTTGTGGACTTCAACTCCCAGAATTCCTCAGCCAGCTTTGCAAAGCTGGTTGAGGAATTCTGGGATTTGAAGTCCATAAGTCTTAAAGTTGCCAATGTTGGAGACCTCTGGTCTAGACCACAGTCGTTAAATCCTAAAGCTCAACACTGCCAAATATAAGATATTATTTGATCAGTCACACAAATTAATATCTGACTAATATTTGTCACTCTTTATTATAATCTTGCTTTAAAAAACCCCAACATGACATAGAGGACCAGGATAGAAAATACTTATGTTAAAATCCTGTCTTGAAGGTCACTAGATGATTTTGGACACTCACTTGACTTCCCTCCACCCAACCCACTTCAATGGGTTCTTTTGAGCAGATCTCTTTGTAAATTACCGTAAACTCTTGGAAGAAAGATAGGATATAATCTAACAATCTATAAACTAGGAAAGAAAGAAAAGTCCTTCATCCATTTCAAAAGCATTGTTTATAAGTCATTTAAAATAAGATCCTCTATTGTTTCAAACTTTCTTCATTTCCAGACCCAGACACAACTCATTATACACCGACACACAAAGTTGGAATGTACAACTTGAATTAAATAATTTTGACAAATTAAATCAGTCTATTTTCTATATTTCTTCTTCATTAAACACTTGTGACAGATTTTCAACTTGCCAGCTAGATTATTTGTGTAAGTTTTTCTTGGCTGGCCACAAACACTTTGCAAAATGCATGGTTTGTGTAGCATTTGCTGGAGACATTTGCTTTTGTTCAGGCAGCTTGCTTTAAAAAAAAATCATGACTGAACACCCTGTTAAAATATTGAGTATAGAGTCAAAAGAAGATGTTCAGCTAGATACAGGGGTTTCAAACTCGTAGCCCACGAGCTAGATGTGTCATGCGCTGGCTACGCTCATCCCCATTTTAGCATAGGGGAAAAAAGTTGTGATACGTCATGTGATGACAATATGACGCCATGAGTTTAACACCCCTGAGCTAGAGGCTTCTGAAAACTATAGTTTCCAGTCTTGTCTATTATAGCATAAATCTTTGTATTTTTGCTATAATATTATATATTATAAATAATAATATTTTTGTTTTGCTTTGTGGAATACTACCAGTAGTTCAGCAAAATTCACTTTGGAATGGTGAACCAAACTAATTTTTCCTTCCTGCATTGTTGATCCAATGAAAACTGTCCATGAGGACAGTTTATTTATTTTTTACAACAGGGAGGTTGTCACATCAGTAGCAACTTGTATTCTGACTACCATAGTGTAATGGAAATGGAGTAACAACCTTTGGCACTGTAACAGTAGCTGATCTTTAGTTTGTATCATCACCCACTATTGTCAGTATTTTCTAGGAAAAATGTGAAAGAATATTTCAATTCCTATGCCCCATGGCTGGTGGCTGCTATATAACAAAACAAATATTTAAGGTGATTATTTTTTGTCTTATGCATTTCCAACAGTCTGAAGTATTTATCTATACACATAACCAAACATTAGTTATACATGTAATGCAGGCTGATTGTGCCTGGTAATTTAACTGCAATTTATCTCAGGCCAATTTTCTAGATTTACATGGCATGAAGTTGAACCATAAATCAACAACATGAGCAGGGTACACCTAACAGATAGGGTAAAATGTGAGTTGGATAATTTGTGGTCGTCTATTAGAAAAGTACTTTACTCCTCTGGAATTGAGTGGGTAATACATATAAATAAACAAGCAAATAAATTAATTTTAGTATCTTCTACTTAGTTAACCTCTGTAGTCTATGATATTCTGTCAAGACTTTTCTGTTTCTGTTTAAGGAAGCTGCTTCCAACTTCTCTTTCAATTTGCATCCTGAGATAATAGATTTCTTTCAGTTGCTTTGCTTGTTTATATCTTAACTATCACTTTTTATCTTGATATCATATTAATCAGCAACCTAAGATAATCATCCATTTCTCATACTTGATCCTCACAAGCAGGACTCATCTTTACCTTGGGGAAACCCCTATTTAGTTTAGTTTTTAGCAGCCTGCTTTAGACCAGGGGTGTCAAACTCAAGGCTCGGGGGACAGATCCAGCCTGTGGGATGCTTAGATCTGGCCCATGGGACTAACCTGGAAAGAGAGAAGAATCGGCCTGTTGTGCCTCCTCCAGAAAAAAACAGACTCCAAAACTCTGTTTTCGGCTGAGACAGCCTCTTACAACCCTCTTCCAGTGAAAACAGAGCTTGGGATGGCCACATCTTCGTTTTTGCTGGCAGAGGGTTGCAGGAGGCCATCCCATCTGAAAATAGAGCTCGGGAGCCCATCTTCACTGGCAGAGCCTTGGGCCACACAGGTGCCCCTGACATGAGTGATGTCAAGCTGGCCACGCCTACCCTGGCCATGTCCATTGCCCCCCCAAGGTCAAACACAACCCTGATGTGGCCCTCAATGAAATTGAGTCTGACACCCTTGCTTTAGGCTATTACTTTTTGTATCTTGCACTTAAGACCTTATGGTTATTGTCCTTTTATGTTATTCTTCAGGATATCTTCATATCCAGATATTATCCAACATGCTTGCTAAGAAGAATTCAGATGGAAGTGTGCTTCAATACTGACACAAGAGTTTCAACATAATCTTCCATGCTTGGGGAAAATCCTTGGCAACCAACTTGGGTTGATAGCATTGAATATCTCCTCTTGCTTCTCATTTAAAGTGAGAACTTGGTTACATCCAATCTGTCCATAAAAAGGGAAGGCCTTGGGGCTTAATTTTCTGGTAACAATATGAAGGGTAAAGAAGCCAAGGAATACATTAATCAGTAATTGTAGTAAGAACAATCTGAGTAGAATACCAGGTTATCGTTATGATCAAAACAAAGTAAGTTATTGAATTATGCCTTGATTGTTATTTCCTGCTGATTTATATATCAGGGTCAAGCAACTTAGACTGCAGTGCAGAAAAAGTATTCCTTCCTTACTTCATTCCTTCCTTTATCTTTTTCTGTCTGTCTGTCTGTCCATCTCTGTGATATTTCAACTTTCTCTTTAAAAAGGTAAATGAAAAAAAATATTTTGAAAAATCATCTGCAAATGTGAGGAAAATGATATTTCTTCCAGAAATCTCTAGAGTAAAGAGCCCTCAAAGGTTCCTTTGTGTCATGGCCCAGGACTCAGACTCTGACTTTGAAAAAGCTGCTTCAGCAGAACTTCTGGAATGTCCACCTCAGAAGACACCAGCCATAAATCACATGGACCTGATCAAATACATTAGAACAGCAGGAGCAGTCAGATGTTGAAGTACAGCCTCCAAGCCCTCAGACTTGGCAAGTAGCGTGGAAAGCAGATCAAAGATGCTCAGTGAGGCTCCTTGCCAACTAAGGGAGTAACTATCTTAATTAAAGACAGCTAACTATGGCCTGATTTAAGAGGCAGCTTTTAAATATGGCATATCAGGTCACCAAGGATTTTATTGGTTTAGTTGAGATTATCTCTTGAAGAAAGAAGTTTTAATTTACCAGACTTTTAAAAATATCATCAGACAGCCCAAAGTCACTTATCTGTGAATTGGGCAGCCATATTCATTTAATAAATAAGTTATCTATGTTTATATGGCATGTGAATTTAACTGAATATCAGCCTTAAGTTTTTACTGGCAAATTATTACTTATATCTGTGAAGATCCTGATAATGATTTGGGTCATTATATAGCAAGAAAAGCCAATTGGAATTTTGAATTTATATCAAAAATTGGAAACTAGCTTTAAGCTTGACTTATTAATTACTTATGAAATAAATAAAACATCAATGAATCAAAGTCCTTAAAATAATAAATTTGCTTTATTGAATCTAAAGTTGAAATTAATCCATCAAAGCTTTTAATCTATAATTAGACTCAATAGCTATATTAAGATGAACTGTAGGGATTTTTTGGTGGTGATGTAAAAATTTGAGGGTATACTAACTTATATGAGGGGTTCAGGAAATTTCGTAAGTAGATGTTTGAATAAATGTTTTCAAATTAAATATGTTAACATTATTTTGAATTACATTGCATGATTGTGGAATCTGTTTTTTGAGGAGTATGGATTACATCATATGTGAGGAACATACAACATTTTATTGAGGGATCAGAAAATTATTACACCCATATAGAAAAGACTTTATTCAATAAATCTATTACTTATCCATTTTTAAAGATGATATTTTTTTTCTACTAATAAAAAAAGGTGCAATGTGTTTGCTTTTGGCATAGATTTCATGATATTGTACAAGAACAAAAACATTTGATAGCACTATTTGGTGTTAATTTTAGCAAAGCTGTTTATTTATTTTGTTGATTATTTTGACTGGGAGGGTGCCTGAGTCAGATTTGACTCGTGGTGACTGTCTGGACAATCCATGCATTTTCTTGACAAGGTTTTGGGGAAGCGGTTTGTCATTGACTCCTCCTTAGGGCTGAGAGAATGTACCAGCCAATAGGCTTCATGCCTAAGGTGGGACTAGAACTCACAAATTCATGGTTTCTCGTATGGTATCTTAACCATTACACTGAACTGGCTGTCTTGTTATTATACTTTCTCAATTTGTTGAATGTCACTACTGTTTTTAAATTATTTTTGTATGTTTTTTTTATATTTCTCTTAAAAATTGCAATAACAATTATTTTAAGAAAAATACAGTTCTTATATAAGTTAATTTTGAACTAACACTGAAAACAATTTACTTTGCAATGCATCATTTGAGTTCACAAGATTTATTTTTTGTGCTCAAACTCAAAACATTTTGGAGCTGCAGAAAATTAATAATTCATTCACTTACCTTGGGCAGATTGTGGAATAGACCAAAGTTACCCATTCCAGGCAGTTTTTACATCTTGTTGCTCCAGTCCTGTTCATAAGACCAGAGTGTGCCTTTAAATATTTTGCATCCTTTATTACAGAGTTGCAATGTGAGGGCATGGTCTTTTGCCAAAATGACATTCTCAACCTTTTTCATTTTTTCCATGTAATTTATTTTAATATGAATATGCAAATTGATATGCTTGGCTTTCTTGTTTCAAACATTCCACTCCAGCATGTCCAGCAGCATTTTGAACAGGATTACATTCTGTATCTGTATTATTCAGCATCTGAGATAAATCTCCTCTGTCACTTTGATCACAACTTAACTCTTATCCAAGTGAAATACTTACTTTTATTGGGGACATTGGTGTCACAGCAATTCATTAGCAGAGCAGCGGTGTCAAACTGGCAGCCTGTGGGCCGGATGAATCATGCACAGGCCACGCCCATCCAAGCTCCGCGATGGGAAAAAACTTCACGAAATGTCACAGGATGGCAACATGATGCCACAAGTTTAATACCCATGACATAGCGGGTCACAGTGTGACATCTCTATGAGACATCCTACTCTACTTGCTTAGATTCTCAGGATTGTTATCACTTCCAGTTCTTTTGGTATTATCAAAATTATTTTGTTACAATCAAAATGTAGAGTGTTTTGTTCAGTTTTCTATATTTATTGCTGTGAGTGGCCAATTAGTTAAGGTTAAGAATGGTTCAGAACATCCAGAGAAATGGATCTTCCAACATTAAACATATATTGCTTTATATTCCACCATTCAGTGAGGTTGCTAAAAGAGTAACAAAAGGATCCCAAAGTAGAATGGATAGACACCTCCAAAGGAGCCTGCCTGGCTTTCATTATTTCTAAAAGCCTTTAAAATAGTGAATAGTGCTTAACACAGACCTCTTTCTCATTCACTTTTTCAGACATACAACAGTACTGTATCATTAAAAGAGCCAAGTAAATAATTACCGAAGATGTTTATAAAAGATAATTGTGTATGTTGAATTATAATAGTCTCAAGCAGCCATTATGTTATTTAAATATATTATTTTGTTTTTTATAACTGCAAGAGGTAAGATTATAACTGCAAGAGGTAAGATTTTGTTTTCTTTTTGCTATGTCTCTATTGTTCATTTTATCTGAAGCCAAGATTTATTTCTTGGTTTCTCTTCTCCTTCTTGCATTTATTGGAAATCTGTGATTGTGTTTCTGTTATTATTATATTTTTTTTGCTTTTTCAATTGTCACAGAGAAAAAAATAGCATCCATAATGTGTGATATTGATCAGCTTATCATTAATAATGTCAGCGTGACAAAAGAAAATTCATAGGAATGTCAGCAGAAAGATATGTTTTAGTTTAGGGGCATTCCAGTGCTGCTTTACAGGCAGAGGTCTAGCAATCATTTGCCAATCATTACTTGATAATTATTGTATTTATTATAACTGTTAAGAAGCTAACTGCTGGGAGAAGCAGGTGAAGGAAATCAGTTGGATTTTTTTTTCTTATGTCAAAGTGGTATGTCTTGAATCTCATGCAGACTGCTCCCATTACATCTCATTGTACAAAATACAATAAGTGTTGGCTTTTCTACTTGTTCCATGGAGGCAATTTCTTACTGCAGCAGGTAACTGGCTTTAAACCAGCAGGAAGAGTAATAGCCTCACAAGAGGGGAATAAGTAATCTTTTTAATGATACCATGATAGGAAACATCATTAATATTAATTAATGGAGTGGTTTAGCATTGCCCATTGCTAGAAAAGGACTAAATGTTTGTTACCTTTAGGGAACAGATTAAAGCCAGCAAGTATTATGAAGGATACTCTTGAGAGCTCCTAATTTCAGAAGGTCCAAGAAAAAAAAAGAATAAAGCCACAAACTCAAATTCCTAAACACTTGTGTCAAAAGAATGTAGTATGTATCTTCTTGGATCAATGTGATGAAGGAAATAAATCTCGGAGCCCTAAATAGCTTTCTATTTTCCTGCACTCTTCACAATTTGCTGCTATTTTGTGATTTACAAACCTAATACAATGAATCAGAAGTAGAAACACAAATTTGATATCACTGTAACCCAAAATTTCAGTACAATTTTTGCCTGTTTTTAAGGTAAAGTTTTCCTATGTCAATTCCTAAAACCTTTGGAAATTCTGTAGTAGCAATTATCTTATGTCTACATCACATTTAAAAAGTAGTTTACTTAGATGTTTATATTTTAATAGGATACATTTCAGAATGGCAATCGTGTTTAATTTGCCAAAGGTTTGACCTGATTTGAACAGGCTGCCTATCCAAAGATCATTCTGAGCTTCCTTGTATCTTTAAATTTACAGAGCAAGAAGCCAATTACCAAGTAGCTGTTTTTGCTCACGACCTTTAAAAAAAGTTTCTGCAAACATTTGTCGCAGCCTTGAGATTTCTGTCCAGATGTGACAGTTGAAGCCAACACCTCCCACTCTGTGACTATGCCAGCTTTCATTCAGCCTAATATTGGTACTTTGAGGGAATCATATGCCACTGTTTTTATCCCATCTGTCATACTTACTTACAATTGCCATGTCTTTTCTCTTGCTTAGGAAAACTGCTGCAAAACTGGTTGATTGAATGCAGTCCTTAATTATGCTAATCTGAACTAAAACCTTGAATGGAATAATAAAAATTTCTCCCCTTCATGTGTCTTTGTGAGCATAACTGTTCACTCTCCGAGTTTCTTTATAAAGTCTCCAAGATACCATCATCTTTCATTAATTTATTTCCATCAGAGCATTCATTGGGGTAGTGAGACAGTGGGAAAAGAGATAACTAAGAGAATATATTTGACAGGATTCAGACAGGATAAATTCCAAGATAAATTCCAAGGTGCAGCATGGAAATGTAAAACAAGCTGTAGTGAAAAAAAAAACAATGGAATGTTTTCAGTTCTGTAATCAAGAGTGCCAATGCATCCTGATGGATTGCCTTTAGGTTTTAGAAGAACGATGTTCCCAGCTTAGCAATATATTTCTACCAAATTTGCAAATGGTGCTATGATGTGGAAGGGATGTAGGAAACATTTGAGGGTCTTTTAAATATTTGTTTCTGGACCATTGGAACAGTGAAGTCTACAGTCAAAACTGGGCTTAGTCTATATTAATAATTTTCATATGCAATTCATTGATCCACCTGCCTCAGAGAATCAGAAAGATTTTCCCTTTACAAGGAATAAACTGAGGCTCCTAAAGGCAAATTATCTAGTGGGAACATTCTTCATACAGTTTTATTTGGTTTGCACAGTTGAAATCAATCTTTTTTTTAATCTAAAGTTGAAGTAAGAATAAGTATTGCATTGTAAATAAGTGATTCATCACATCTGATGTATACTTTAAGAAATAAAATTTTGACTATTAAAAATAATAATGTTAGAAGCAGCTGAAAGATTCTAACCCTCTTTAAGCTCCATATAAACAATTTATTTATTCCACATTTTAATATATTTCTAATGCAATGTAGTGTTAAGCAGATTTGCTGGCTTTATTGTATGATTATCTGCATTTACACCTTTGCAGAAATAAGACAAGTGAAATAGAAAGGTTCTATTTGGAAATAAATTTAAGTTTTTTTCAGTATAGTGATTTGTATTCATATTTGTGTCGGAAGTACCAGGCACTTCCAAGTTGAAAGAAGTAATAAGTGAAATCACAATTGCTCAGGGGATGCCCAGTTTGGAGGGGGGTGTCCTTTCATATCCCATCAATGGGCCATCAAACTGGTACCTATTTATCTGCTTATGTTTGCACACATTTGAATTGTCAGGAAGGCCAGAATTGGAGTGAATGATGGGAGCTCACCCCACCACACAGCAGCACATGGGTTTCAAACACATGCGTGAGTCAGCATCCTGTCCTAGTATAGTGGTTGATGAAATGCAACATAGCAGTTCAATATAGTATTTCCAGATCATGGACATATGTAAATTTAAATTCTAAACATCAAACTACAAGAGTTAAGTTAAATATTTCATTTTTTCCACTTTTACCATTCAAAATATCACCTTTACAGACATTTTTATTAATTATTTTGCAGACTTTACCTTCTAAATAAAGAATTCCCTGTAAGGACTTCGAGAAGAACATTTGTTGAATGTGGAATGTGGCAAAGTTGAAGATAATTTAACTAGATTAACAGCTTTAAAATGGATTTCTGCAGTGCAGACATATTAACCTGTCACCTGTTAAAATCTGAAATATGCCAGAATTGAAACACTGTGAAAGATATGGATGAATATGTAGGCTTCTAATCAGCTCCATTTTATTTGATTTGGCATTGGATTTAATTACATTTTATGCTATCCTTCACACAGAATTTTCAAAATGGTTTCTACAAAAATTATACAACTTGATATTATTTCATGAAAACTGCTGTGATGTAGTAGATTAATTATATAGTTATATATCCCTATATCTCTTGTTGGCAGACGCATTCCAAAGATTGCTGGAAAAAAAATAATGTTCAAGAAAGCAAAGATAAAGTTATCAATATTTGAAGAATAACCACATTAACTGTGTTTGATTAAATTTTAATTCTCAGCTAATTGTATTTAGGTGTAGATGATGTTTTGAACTGATTTCACTATTTTTTCTGTAGCGTAATACCTCTTGCCTGCACTGAGAAACCATATGTGCCTCTTGGCACCAATGTTCTATTTTCATAAGCAGAATCTATTTCTCCAATTTTCAGTTATCTGAAACTGGCTATGACACTTACGTAGAGTCCAGGAATAAAAGTAATAGATGTAGGGTTTTGCTTCTATCAATTTATTCTAAGTCATTGCACACTGATTCAAAAAGTGTTAAAGAGCTTTTTCATTTCTCTTTAGTTTACTCAACATCTGTTTTGCTTCTTGATTGTCAGGATTGAGTCAAACATAGCAAATGGATGTCAAGTGAGAAAGTCCAGTCCTTTCAGTACTGTGTGAAATCTCCTGGCTTGATCTCTGATAGGTTAATTCCAGTGGTAATATGGATCTTCTGTTCCCCTTTCAGCATCGTTTTATCATTTCTTATATTGCCATCAAAAAAAGTATCTGCCACAAAAACCTGTCAAAAAAGCAAAACAAAACCCTAGAGCTATAGTGTCAGCATCAGCGCTGCAAGAGTCATCTAGCATTTCTCTGGAGGCTTCACCTAAACCTTTATGATGTTGCCTTTTCAGCTTGCTCTTTGGTGAGAAGTTGTGTCACCAACTGCCTTTGTTATTTTTGTCCTGATTGTGTCATCTTGGCTGGTCATATGTAGCTCTCAGTGGAAGCACAGAAAAATAATAGCACCATCTTGCAGTTTAACATTTAAGATAAGTTGGAATAAAAACACTGAGAAGACAAGAATCAGTTGCAAATTAAAAAGTATGTTGAATTTTCTACACTTGCAATTCACAACTTCCATGCAAATGTTTAACATGGTTGGTTCACTTCCTACCTCTCCCCTTTACAGTCAATTCAATTCAATTCAATCCTTTATTGTCAATGCACAACATTGCACACAACAGTGTGCAGCAAAATTGGTACAATACAGGAGATGGGATGTGTAGAATGACTCTACCATGTGACTGCCTGCCTCTGAAAAGCACAAAAATATTTATGACTGGGTGTAGGATTACAGTATTATTCTGTTCCTGCTTAACCTAATATTGTAAACAAAATTTTGCTCTGGCCATTCGCACTTCTACGCTGTATTTAATACTAATTCTCATAGAGAAAACAAGGTTTAAAAAGGTATTTATCACATTTAGGAACCATCCATAGAACTCCCTTATAGAGTGATTATAAATGTTTTTTTTAATTAACAGATACACTTGCAAAGGAAAAATGCATATAGGTTTTGTTGTGATTCAAAAATAATTGATCATATAATAGGAATATATACATTCCAGTTTAGAAATAATTATCATTTAAATAAATGTCCAATATATGTCCTTGCAGTTGAGAACACTGACCAAATGAACAGTCTGTTCTTTAGGTGTAAAATACGGACATTTTCAAAGATGCTGCCATTTACTTACAGTTTTTGAACAGATTTTTCAGACAGATGGTACAAAAAGTAATGGTCCTCTAACATCCATTGAAACAGCTCTTTTGTGCAAATCTAAAATATTTTGCACCCTCTCTCCCGTTTGCCTGCAACCCACAATTTGAGAACACTTTCTTCTTAATAACCGTATCCTGAGCACTTTAGTGTTGAGTTTTTCCTCATAAACCTTTTGAAAAAAATGGTTTTAATTGTATTTTGAGCTTTGAGATTTGAAGGTGAAAATTTTTCCTAGTATACCATATTACCCTGTAGGTTTTGACTCCAGTTCAGATATGACTATCAGGCATGACAAACTTCTCAAAAATGTCAATGTTCATCACCCTTCTTCCACACTTCCAAGACTCTAAACTAGTAGAAAAGGTGATAACTTTTTATTCTGCCAGTATAGCATTTTTCATCTTTTATATTTTAGTTGTAGTTGACCTGTGAAGCAAGAGCAAAGGTAGCTTTGGAAAAAGTGATGCAAGTCAAGATGGTGATTCTTGTGACATGCGTGCAGAAATTATTTTCAGAAAGAAAAATATAATATTTTTTCAGACATATTTTTCAAATTTAATGGATTTGTGGTTTTTAAAATCCAATTTATTAGATGCCAACTAGTTTACACTCATATAGCTGGCATTTACTTGAATTTAGAAATATGCCAAACTCTTCAACATCCAGCTCATTTTAATGATCCACAATGATAATTTATCCAGTACAGCAAGATAAAATAGAGTAGAGGGTGGGGAGAGGTAGTTAAGGGTTTCTTAAATGCTTTCCTTCTCAGGCTCTAATTATAAATTTGTTTTAACAGTGTTCATATTTATTCCTCCGTCACTATGAAAAGTTAATGTGCAATTAGCACATTCACTGTTGGTTTTTAACTACTGTATGTAGTAAAATAGAAGCTTGGAAGAATAGCAGAAGTTTTGCTTGATTTTTTTGTAAAGGAAATCTATGTTTATGAGCATTTGGTTGATGTTTAATGGTTAGCATAACTAATAATTAAACAATCTTAATCACCAATTAAAAAAAAAGGAGAGATGGGTGAATTTGTTCTCCAGAGGTATTGGAATCACAGCTTACCACAGTGCTCCTCAACCTTGTCAACTCTTAAGATGTGTGGACTTCAACTGCCAAAATTCCCCAGATAGCATGCTGGTGAACTTACAGTTGCCAAGGTTGGGAAATACTGGTTTACATCACACCCAGCATTTGTTTTCACCACTACATGGCCTTTCAACAACAACAATATTCTGCCATATATTTGTATAGATGAAAGGAGATATATCATAGGTATTTTTCCCTTTTTGGCTATCCAGCTAAAATTCCCTATCTACTGGTATTTTTCATGATGCAGAAACCATCCCATATTTAATCTGATGTGTGTTCCTTCTTCACTTTGCATTTTCTGCCAAGAAAATAACCCATTTTCCTCATTTGAAACCTACACAACTGCACTATTGTAGGTCTGAAAAAAAATGAACTGCTATACCATGGAGATGCTCTGTTTTCCATGAATTAAATTTCTTCTCCTTGTCTACATCTTAGCACTTATGCTCATTTTCAACTGTCTTCATGCTGATGGCATGTCCAGTAGCCTGGTGTTTATTTCCATCCACAACTCTGCTATCCAGATGCACTTGTGTGATAGAAGTTAAGAGTAACACTAATAAATTTACATCTACTTGGATATGCAGGTCTGTTCCCATTCTGCCATAATTGCAGCCACTTATTAGTATTCAGATTTATTGCTACATCTCCCTGGCCATGAAGTGACACTTCCATGACTATATGTCTACATTTTTATAATTGTTCTTCCCTCACTATCACTCCTAATATAGAAGATGCCTGGTTTTGTTGCAAACCCACTGGACCCATTTAGGCAAAGTCTGCAAAATCCTTAATTGTGTGAAAAGTCCATTTCAAATTACTTTTTATTTCAGCAAAAGAGCTGTGATTATATAGTGCTAAAAACTCCCTATATAGAAATCAAATCAAAATTTATTTGTCACATACACGTCATACATGGTACGAGAATGCAGTGAAATGCATATTTCAAGAAGAACCCTTTTATTTTACTTGATATATGCAGTAGAGGCTTCCTAGTGATTCTACTTGGAAGGTAGATAGCAAAGCTACTCTATAATTCATTCTTTTATGTATTTTCTCTAATAAAAAGATGAGAAACATTTTGAGATGGTTCCAAAGGAAATAAGACTATGTCCAGTTCCTTATCCTCAGACACTAAATATTTAAAGAACAAGCCTGGATGATTCACAACAAAATCCTTGCCTGAAGACATACTAATCACAAAGCAGAAATTGTATCTCTTCTTGTGATCTAGTTGTCAATCCTGTTGTCATAACTCATTTCTCTCTTCTTTGAGGAGAATTCTGAATATAGCTCTTTGATTATTACTTTATACATGCTACTCAGTCACACTAGGCAATTAACAATTAAGACTCATTAAAATTCTCATTTTGTTGAGACTAGTGCAAGTTGGGACACCCATCCAATTTAACAATCAATCAGTGTAATGACTCATGATACCTTGTGCCTGTTGCAATCTTTACTCACTCCACTGACTCCACTGTGAAGTCATACTGCAGCTGTTGTAGAGGCCACTTAATATGAATGTAGCAACTTATTTGGAAACTGCAGGATATGGACTGTCATCAATTAAACAGTGTTAATTAAATAACACACAATAGCAGGGCTCTTTTCTGAACAGAAATGGTTATGCATGGATATCTGTAGAAGCATAAATTTGCAACTATCATTTGTTTATTCATTTGTAAATACAGTTCTACTGCAATACTGCTTAAACTTTTTCGTTTAAGCACCATGGAGAGGGCTTTGCGGACTGTAATTTACTGTCTCAAGGAAAGCTGAATTCTGTGAACTACATACCGGTAAATCATTTTGGTTTTTCATAATTCTTTGCAGAACATATGCTAGTGAACATTTCATTCAGCTCACTGTCTGCTTGATATTAATCTCACATGAAGCACCCTCTTTAAATATCAACGTAGCTCGTAAGACTAAACATTTCCAATTATAATGTAAGTTTCTGTTCATTAAAAAAACCTGAAAGTAAGAGAATGTTTGGCAATGATTTGCTTATCATCAACTATTTGTGACATCCACTGTATAAGCCAAAATTAATTTAAGAGAAATATCTTGAGGTGGTTCATCAAATCTATTGGAAAAAGTAAAGATTTCCTTAAAATCTTCTTGACATGCTCATATAGTGGTTTTTGGCACCAATATAGAAATAACTAACCACTAATAATATTTTGATTTTCCTGTCTAGGCTACATTCTTATAAATTCCTGACATCTCCCTTCCAAATATTAACCAAGTCCAAACCTACTTATTTGCTGTGGGGAGGAAAATCAATCGAGGTCTGCTATTTTCTGTCAGTTCAGATACTGCATCTCAACTAGCTTAGCATCTTGATAAGCTCCAAATGATATAATGATGTTCACAGTGTTGAAGGTCCATAGGTAATTATGAATTTTGAGATTCTATATGGTGTTTTAATATTAATGTTAGATCCAAAGGTTAGGTTTATGCACATTCCTTTGGCAAGATTTTAATTTAAAGTCTAACTTTAGATAGAAAGTTAAATAAAACATAAAATTTAAATAAAACATAAAACAAATCAAGTATAAAAATAGACCTAAACTCTGGCAGTACTTCTACTTTATTTCTAAAGATATGACTTATACTGGCCTTCCAAGGGGTTTCATCCTGAGTATCAGGAATGGTTATTACAAATGTAATAGATAATGCTCTAAGAAGTTGTGACTGGACAGATTTTGATAGGATAAGAATCTCCCCATTTGAGCCTTTTAGAGAGATTTCTATAAACTATCTTTCAGTATAAACATCCACTTTATTTTGCTAATGTTCAAAATAGCCTTTATCCTCTTTTTCAGAATTTGTTATTAGTTGTGATGTCATGTCCAACCCATCATGACCCCATGGACAATGTTCCTCTAGGCCTTCCTGTCCTCTACCATCCCCTGGAGTCTATTTAAGCTCATACTGACTGCTTCAGTGACTCTATCCAGACACCTCAATTTCAGCTGTCCTTCTTTTGCCTTTAATCATTCCCAGGATTAGGCTCTTCTCTAGTGAATCCTTCCTTTTTATTAGGTGGCCAAAGTATCTGAGTTTCATCTTCAGGATTTGGCCTTCTAAAGACCAGTCAGGGTTGATCTCCTCTAGGACTGACTTATTTGCCTTGCAGTCCAAGGGATTCTCAGGAGTCTTCTGCAGCACCATAGTTCAAAGGCCTCAATTCTTTGGTGCTCAGTCTTCCTTATGGTCCAATTATTTGCCATGAATTGAGAGAGTCAGGTGATCTTAGTTTTCTTAATGTTAAGTTTCAAGCCAGGTTTTGCACTCTCCTCCTTCACCCACATCAAAAGGCTCTTTAGTTCCTCTTCACTTTCTGCCATTAGAGTGGTATCATCTGCATATCTGAGGTTGTTGATATTTCTCATTCAATTTCACTGCACACATGTTGTGCATTGACAATAAAAGTTTTAATGGAATTGAATTAAATTGAATTGAAAATTTCTCCCCGCAATCTTAATTCCAATTTGTGATTCATCTAGCCCCGCCTTTCTCATGATGTGTTCTACATATAAATTAAACAGGCAGGGCGACAATATGCAGCCTTTCTGAACTCCTTTCTCAATTTTGAATTCTCAATTTCAATCAGTGGTTCCGTGTCCAGTTCTCACTGTTGCTTCTTGATCCACATACAGGTTTCTCAAGAGACAAATAAAATGGTCTGGTACTTCCATCTCTTCATTGCCATCTTTTGCAGAATATACATCAGTATATTGTTATTGCTGTCTTTATGAATCTAGACACCTATCAGGATATATTTATTATGCCCTTGCAAAAAATAAAAACAAATAAAGGTGTTTATGAATAGCGTCCCTTTCACCAGTGTTTCTCGATCTTGACAGTTTAAATTTGCCAAGGTTAAGGAACTCTTCTTTACACCTTTCCTGGTGAGCTGATGCAAGAGGCTTTTTCTTCTTTTCCTTATATAGCACATAGTCAGCATTCTATAGAGCAAGGGTCTCCAACCTTGGCCACTTTGAGACTTGTGGACTTCAACTCCCAGAATTCCTCATCCAGCAAAGCTGGGAATTGAAGTCCACAAGTTGGGAGTTCTGGGAGTTGAAGTCCACAAGTCTCAAAGTGGCCAAGGTTGGAGACCGCTGCTATAGAGTAGCAATATTTCTCTCTTCCTGTTGTTTCAACTATCTTGCTGTAAGCTTTCCCAGCCAAAGTTAGTACCTTGCAATTAGAAAAATACAATATTTTTATGCAATTA
Organism: Myanophis thanlyinensis; assembly: GCA_017656035.1. Classification (NCBI taxonomy): domain Eukaryota; kingdom Metazoa; phylum Chordata; class Lepidosauria; order Squamata; family Homalopsidae; genus Myanophis; species Myanophis thanlyinensis. The sequence continues at coordinate 26,104 of JAEANM010001156.1, forward strand.
TCAGTATATAATAGAATTTATGGCAGAAGTATCTCAAGTTTCAAATTTTACTAGTGCAATATGATATCCTTTTCAAAATTATCTCATAATCATATGTATCCATTACAGGAAAAAAAAGCATACTTTGGTTATTATCTAGATTTTTGTAAATGTTCTTGAAGAGTGATTCTCATTTTGAAACAAATGACTTCTTCTACTTTAAATTGTTATCCCTTTGGTGCTCTACAATCCTTTTTTGTTCATTGCCCATTACACATTTTATATGAATATATGAAATAAAACTTGCCATGTCCTAACAAAAACAATTCTTGCTGCAAATTCTGAAAACTGGAATTATACTGAGCCATTCACATGTATTCAACCAACATGATATACATCTGTATGTCTGTCACATCTGGTACATAGAAGGCAAAATAAAAATGACCTGGAAGTTCAACCTGAATAACAGCTACAGAGATAAAAAGAGCATCTCCTTTGAACACTGACATTGTGTTCATATCTATTCCCAGACCTAACTCTCTGAAGATAATTAGTTACTGAAAATGTTATTGAAACCAACTGCTGTTTCTCTAGATTGTTCTTGTTCATAGACTTGACTACATCAATACATTCCCTTTAAAAGAAATATATTCCTCAAAGGGCTATGAGTTGTTGAAAATGACTCAACTCTCTTATGCTGTCAAAGCTTCCACATTTTCTCACTGTTTCTTATAGGTAGAAATGAATTCATCATTTCCAGCAAGAATTAGCTATAAGAGATTGGTCCTCTTGTTCAAATACAGGTTCTGCCAGTAACAGATTTGGTTTTTATTCTTTCAAACAATAAAAATAATTTAAAACAAATATTTCAAAAAGGTTTAAAGTGAAAAGCAGAAGTAAAAGTAGACAAGATGATCATCAGATCATTAAATAAATTTATTTATTTAAAACACTTATATAGCCACCCATCTTACTGTATATCAAACTCTGGGCAGCTCCTAATAAGCAAATAAAACAATATCAATAATAAAAGCACAGCCGAATACAAGAGAAAAAATTGAAGATGATAACAAAGGACAAATACAGTACAAATAGAACAACTGTGGTAAAAGAAAGTAAAGGTAGTATCAATACTAATAGGTGCCTTGCAATTCCAAAACAACTGGAGCACCTCTTGAACAATATTTGTAATACTATCAACATTAACATCTGCCTATCCCATGTTGTTGGGAAGGTCTCGATAGGTGAAAAAAATGCTAAATCCAGTCTGAACATCTGGGTGACTTTGCAACAAACTCAAACAACCTCATATATAAATATAATACAACTATACATATTAAAAAACATGGCATCAAAGTTAGTTCTGACATGCAGTCTCTCATAAAAATCTATCTAGAGGTGAAATTCAGCAGGTTCTAGCAGGCTCGCTAGAACCAGTAGTAAATTTTCTAAGCAGTTCGGAGAACCGGTTGTTAGAAGAAATCTCCTTTGGTTTTTTTTTTCAACTTTACAGGGTTTTTTTTTAAAAATAAACTTTATTAAACAAACATCACAAACAAAGAAAAAATTATCAATAAAAACATTAACATGTACTTAATATCACTAAGCTATATTTCCCTCTTACTATAATTTTCCTGACAGTACATATCTCACAGTTCTTATTCTTCTCCAATTCCATACTGCTAATATTCAAATACAAATATTCACTTATTCCTTTCATTTACTAATTTTATTATCTATCCAATTATATTATCTATCCAGTTTTCCCCAGATTTCATAATATTTGGAGGCTTCAACTTTACAGGGTTAATCCTGCAAGGAAGGCAGGAAAGAAACATTCTGATGTTGTTTCTAGACTAATCTTTATTGCCCTGCTTACAAAAACTGCCCATCCAGTCACATGACTCTCGTCACACTTATCAAGCCACGCCCACAGAACCAGTAGTAAAAAAAATTGAATTTCACCACTGAATCTGAATCACTTGCGGAAAAGCCAAAACTTCAGTGCTTTTCAGAAAGATAGGAGGCTAGTGATCTGGTAACTTCAGGGGGAAGAATGTTGCCTAAAGTAGAAACTCCTAGAGGAAAGGCATGTTTTGTAGCTCCCATAAGGTGGCAATGTTCCTGGTCCCTTAAGGGAAGGGAACAAAATAAGACCACCAAGTCTGATTTGATAGGATGGATAGATATCCTTATGGAGAGACAGCCTTGCACATAACCAGGGTCTTAAAGATATAACCAGCAATTTGAATTGCACACAGAAGTACACTGGGGCCCCACCACCATTCACATAACAGTTGAGATTACATGGACAGACCAAGAGATTGGATAAACCCATCATTCTGGATTAGTCTTCTGGGTGGTCTTCAGGGGCAATCCCATATAGAGCGCACTGCACTAATCTACAACTTTGACCAAACCCTTTCAGTACATGAAAGAGAACAATTGGTGCACCAGACAAATTGGTGCCAAGTCCCTCCCAGCCATGACTCTTAAGCAGGAGTTGTGAATCTAGGAGGACCTCCAAGTTGCACACTAACTCAGTCTGTGAGAGTGCTATTCCATCCAGAGTCAAAGATGAAATACCATCTTGACCTGGAGAGCCAGAAACACAGAGCCACTCTGTCTTGCTAGGGTTGAGCAGAAGCTGGTTCTTCCCCATCCGTACCCTTACAGTCTCCAGATACTCAGTCAGAACTGCCACAAAATCAGTTGTCCAGCTAAGGTTGGACATGATGGATGACTGCCCCCAACAGTTTCATTTGGATATTTAAAAAGAGAAATGAAATACATAAAGCATGAAGCAATTCTGCATTGCAGGGACCTAGGGCTTAATATATATATCTCTCCCACCAACACCAACTGAAATTAGCTAAAAGGAAGTAGGGGAACCACTGTAGAACAGTGCCTCCCATTCCTGGTTCAGAAGGATATCATGGTCAATGGTATTGAAAGCTGCTGGGAAGTCCCTGAGAACCAAAATAGATGCACCATCCCTAAAGTTGCCAACAATTAATAGCAATAGCAATAGCACTTAGACTTCTATACTGCTTTATAGTGCTTTACACTCTCTCTAAGCAGTTTACAGTCAGCCTATTTCCCCAACAATTTGGGTTCACATTTTACCACCTCAGAAGGATGGAAGGCTGAGTCAACCTTGAGCTTGGTGAGATTCAAACCGGCAGTCAGAAGAAATACTGCACTACTGCACTCTAACCACTATGCCACCGAGACTCCTGAGTCTGAGTGTGATCAATACTATTGAACCCATTTAGTGTAAACCCAGACTAAAAAGGATGCTGATTGGGGGTTGTTCCTCTGTCCTGGTCTTATTAGACCTCTCAGCGGCTTTTGATACTGTCGACCACAGTATCTTATTGCGA
>JAEANM010001157.1:0-15109 GCA_017656035.1 Myanophis thanlyinensis
CAATTAAAATAATTAAACAACGGCCGCTTAAATATCATTTTAAAATCAATTTAAATAGATTAACTTTAAAATTCATTATCATTTCTATATACATTCTCTCTTGAATGATGGTTGCTTTTCTTTCTTTGTGATTTAATCATTTATCTACTGATTTGTAATCTCCTATTCTCACCTGTAAAAAAAAGCATAAACTATCTATAACTGCCTGAAAATGTAGATAATTAAAGTAGTTGCTTTATAATTTTTGATTGGAGAGAAGTAACAACGTATAATTATTTAAAGCACTATATTGCAAACAAATCAATTACTTACTCTCTGTTTTGCTAAGTTCCAGTGCTATCTGCTCTCTAGCTCTGACCTCTTCATCAAACCTTTCTTGCAATTCTTCCTGACATTTGGTTAATTCAGTAGCTTCATGTTCCCATTTAAAGGATTCTTGCATCAATTCTGTTTGTGTAGCGTTTGCATGTTCAAGCTAAAACATAATTTAAATGTTGAAATTTTTAATGTACATTTTAAAAAGTCCTACATAAGAACAATGTCAAGTTTGGGAAATTAACCTGAAACGAGAAGTTTACTGCCCTCATATATTATGGATAACAAGATAAACAAATATTTGTACAATGAATGACTTTGTCACATGTCTGTATCCGTATTTAAGTACCGGATCTTGATGCTGTCCAATTTACACTAAAAAGAAAACCTTGACTTATTAATATAAACTTCAGCATGTACCACCCATAGTAATTTTTATTAAATATACGACCTGAATTGTTCAAATTAATTTCATGTCTCAAATAATTCCACCTTTTGATAGTTTTGTGCTTTTTTTCATTGATCAGAGAATACTGTATGTAGATTTGAAAGCACTCAATTATTTAACAACTTCAATGACTCTTAATGAAAAAAATCTTACAATCATGTATTTCAGTATCTAAAGCTTCTTTGAATCATTATTATTCATATTCTATATTTTCCACTCACTGTATTGAACTTGGTACTATCTAATTAATAGACTTAAAATGTCATGAAATGCTATAATACCTTTATTTTTAAACCACATATGTAAAGATCAATATTTCACTTCCCTGCAAATGTCTAAAATTCTGCCTCTCTAAACTCAATACTTCTTAAATCAATGTATGATTTAAACTTCCTTAAAAATATGAACCCTTTTTTTTACATTTGATCAGCAGATGAAAAGGTTAGCTCTCTAGCAAGAATATGAGACTACAGACATTTCCTCTGCTATTCAAATTACAAAATGACAGAACATACATTTATTTACTTTCCAGAAATAAAACAGCACACACCTATATTTTTCTAAGTTCAATTAATGATGGTATCGTTCAACATTTGTGACTAACAAGCTACATGCCTTGGATAAACTGTGAATTTATCTAAGAGGACTATTAATATAGTGATTGTCAATCAATATTTAAATAATTAATATTACTACATGATCTAAATATATGAAACAAATTCCTATGATCCATACTTAAAAGGAAATCAGTAAAACTGGTAGTTACGTTTTCCCCTTACAATATAAAGTTACTGATTTTAGCTCATCACTGTCAGCACAGTATATCAGAAATCAAATTAAAGACTGGCTTTTATATAATCCATTTAAAAACAATTTAAGTGTTCATAATTTACAAATTTAAAATTCAATTTATGTAGATGCATCCATTTATTCTAGTTTAACCTACATTACTAAAACATGCTAAAGTACACGGAACAATGTTAAGCTTAATTTTCTTCAATTCAAATAGATGAAATGAAAATTCAAATTATTATTAAGATGTGTACAAATACTCTTAAGGCACTATATATACTAAGAATTTAAATGTATAATATGTAAAAGTAAATATTTAAAATTTACATTCACCAGTTAAAAATGGTCAATATGCACTGATCTTCACTTTTTAATTTCACTTTCCATTATCAACTATAATAATACTGTGTTGCAGAAAAGTTCTGTTTCATTCAAAATCTTCTGTATATTGAATCTTTAAAATTAATTCTGGTAATTAATTATTAGTTTAATCAGATGTAATTCAATTACATGAAGCTTATATGAAAAAGTTAAAATGGTATTAAAATTAGTAGCTTTCTAGAAGGTATTATATCAGGAATTCTTTACAACATATAAAACAATAATTTAATAATTCGATTAAATACTTCTGCAAAATTATACCAGAAAGAAAAATATTGTTAGATAACACACATTTACAGTAACCATGTAAAAGAAAAGGAATTTTTTTCCTATTTTATCATACTTACTGAATAAGGGGGTGTAGGCAAAGAAATTTTTGAAACAATTCTTAATCTATGTCCATTTTTCTTGTGCTTTACATAAAAAAGTGATGTATTGAGAACCACAGAATTATTATCATCCAATTCGTCAGTAAAAGGAAAAGGATAAGGTAAAGGCACACGAGATTCAATTTCTAAAGTATTTTCTTCTTGACATTTTTCAGACTTTAGACTACTATAGATATTTGATGCCCAGTATGTACGGTAGGAATCCATTTCATAATAATCTATTGCAGTTCTTTTTCATGAAATAACTTCCCCTTAATTAAATAGCTTTAACTGTTCTGGGTGACAACGCAGTTCAATAACTATCTGCCTATTGCACAGAGCAAGGAATTATAAATTCACACTCAGATGAGCAATCCAAATACACCAGGAAGTTCAACGTAAACATTCACTTGAAAAGAAAAAAAAAAAGCAATGTTTGCGGACCTCACAGAATTTACATTTCTTCTCATGGAACCAAATAGAAAAGAGCATTAAAATAAAAGTAAAACCAAGGAAAGCATTCATCAACACAAAAGATTATCTTCATAATTGGATACTACTATATATTTGCTGCCAGACCATAAAAAGAAAAATCCTGCACCTATCAATATTTAAAATTCTCCACTGAAGACAATAACTACTAAATTAAGATGCTATTTAGTCTATTTTTTCCATGTTGTAGAAAAAGCTGCTCTGAAATCAGATAAGCTTCTCCGTACAAAGCAAAAGCTGTGTCTGAATGGGAGGAAATGGTCAGAACAGTATTGTAGGAGTGGCTAAATCACTTTACTGCAGGTACACAGGGATTTGGCATTTGAATTAACACACCCATATCAAACCTTGTTTAACAAGATTCAAAAGCCAAGTCAGAGTTCATAAATGAATGTTTGAAGGAATTAAAAAGCTTTGTTATTGCCTGATCCATTTTTTAATTGCTTTTTTAAAAAGCTACACCCAGTAAATCGTTTCTAATGAGTACCTCATACTTAAAATAATTTAAGTTTAAGTAAACTAAAATTGACAGAAATTAATAAAGAGAAGACTGAAGAGGTGACAATACGCCTCAATATCAAGATGACACCCAAAAGGTAGTCTACAAGATCTATTGTCTGTCATTGCAGAATGCCAGCTAAGGAATAATGCACTGACATTATAGATTCCCACTCAACTTTACCAAAATGTTTCTAACAATAAGGGCAATTCAATATGAAACAAATTCTAAGAGAGATGGTACACTTCCTTTCATTAATTGTGTTTAAGCAGAGATCAGACAACCATCTGAGATGCTTTGAATTTGGATTCTTACACTGCACAGATAAATAGATTCAACAGATTCAGAATTTATTTATTGCATGTGAGTTTTGTGCATCTAGCAAAACATTGCTTGTGGAAAGTAAATGCTATAAATACTTGCTATGAATTTGATCTGTTTTTAGAATTTTTCTGTCATAACAGAATCACATTCTAATGATTCCTTTGGAATCTGTCACATAGTAGAAGATAAATAACAGAAAAATAATCATTACATAGTACCTCTTGTGATAAAGGGATCACAAAATATGAACTTAATGGTCAACCTTTGACTGATAATCTTTGCTTGCTTGACTGTATAAATTATAAGATACTGAATTGTCAGAATGGAACTTGATAAGAGATGATATAGTTTTCTCTAACATTATTATGCTTATAAAGTTAAAAAATGTGCCTGACCCACCATATAGTGCTTTTTGGGGGGGGAGGTAAGGGGCAGAGGAGAAGGGAGTTCCACTGTAGTTACTGCCAAAAATACATACTTCACAGAGAACATAGGTTTATTTTGCTTCAAATTTAAATAATAGTAATTTAAAAAATTATCTTTATTACAGGTTCATTGCTCTTTTCAAACACCATTTTTGGTTCAATTATAAATGTTACTTTGCTCAATAATTATTTAAGTAAGAGGAAAATATATTTAGTAGAGAATTTTTGGATTATATCTTGAAATGTGTCCATTCTATTATTCTAAACATCAAGCTGCTGATGAGAGTTAAGGAGAATAAAAACATTTCAGTACTTTCTAGAAAATGTTTTGGAATATTAAGAGCATTAACCACAAAATGTGTCTACAATTTTTGAAGCAACTGTGCTTTTTCCTAGGATCCCAGGGGCAAATGCCACAGGGAGCTTGGAAAAAAAATATCAGATGATTTATCTTGTTGCAGAGATTACATTTGTGTTCCTGTACACTCCAGCTTTTTGGAGACTATCTTTTCCGACTGTACAAGCACCTTGAAACATAATAGCCTGACAAAAAGCCTTTCAAGCTTGTGTTTTAAACTTTTTGAAATGAAAATACATTATAAATAAAGTATCTGAAAAAGAAATGCAGCTTTGACTTTATATAAACATTGATTGAAATAATATTTAACATCATGATGTCACAATATGGGGCTAAAAGAAACTAACTTGTAATCACAGTACAATGTCTGTGCAACAAACTACTCTCAGAATTTTTTTTAAAAGGAAACTAAAGAAATTAAGGAAACAATTTCATTTTTTTCTTTTCCACTCAGACATTCTTTCAAGGCTATAATTAAACAATGTTACCTGATTAGTAGTATCATTTATTGTTTGAAGAAGTTTTTCAAATACTGCTTGAAGTCGGCTATTGATATTTAGAATTAGCTCTTCATTTTTTGCATCTATTTCTATGCCAAGGAACTGGGTGAATTCAAACTCTTCATCTGTAATTTCTGACCACATGATATTGTCTTGACTTTCAAGATCATTGTCAATATACTGAGATGATGGCCTTTCTGTACAACAACAACAACAAAAGAAAAATCAATATCTCACTTTTTTTCTAAGACTAGCAGGATCTTTCTTATACAAATTAATGAATATGATCAAATAAACTATATAACAAACAGAAATATTTCCACTGAATGAAGAACATCAAGCAATAAAAAAAATTACATTTTGCAATAAAATTACACAAATGAAGTCAGTTAATTAAAAAGCAGACAGCAAATAGAAAAGGAGATACTAACAGAAGAAAAATATTTGAATATCAGCTCATTATGAAAACTAATCTAATTGGTTAAATCTATTTACCTATAGGGTTATATAGCATTACCTTCTATTTAGGGATTACAGTTGTCTAGTATAAGCTACTACACATTGCAAGCATAGAGATCATCTAATTGCATTCAAATTCCATTTTGAATTCTGCCACTAATAAATTATTGTTCTACATTTTAATTCAATAATTGAAAATAGATTATTAATATAATTAATGGAAAGCAAAGAATTCAATTTGTATTTATGTGAAATGAAAACAATCTGATCATTGAAGAGGTTTGACCCTATTAATGAAAGATACATGATCCTATCTTCCTTTCCTTAGTATGAATCTTCATGGATTAAACATCTTTCTTTTGCCAATCATTTTCATCCACCAAAAATATGCTCTAGAGAACTGTTCTAAAGCAGATCCATTTAAATCAAAAGTGTCTTGATATTTGTGGATATAGAAATAAAGTTAAATCTCATGCATGTCTATTTATGACTACAGTTAGACTTTCAAATAAATATGAATAGCAAGTTATAAATTATGTTTGCAGCATAATATAAATGGTTAGTTATTATGTACAAAAACATATGAAAATATGTTATCAAAATCAGCAACCTGAAAATCATTTCATTGTGAAGCAATATTTTATAAAATGTGACTACAGTTGAAAATCTATTAATAATTTTGTAGTGGGCAGGGATTTGCCAAAATGTTTCCTTCCAAAACATTTCTAGCCCCCAAATTTTCAGAATATTCCACTGGAAATTGAAATCTCTTGTCTTAGGTGTGAAAATATCTATTTGAGATTTTTTTGGAAGTGTTTTAAAATGCCAATTTTTGTCTCTTCTCATTCTGATCTGGGAATTCAATCAACCCTTAGATTTCCCAGCAGAGAATTAACAGTTAATATAAAAATATTTTAAGGAGTTAACCTGATATCTCTGCCTTTATCTTTTTTATAGCTTTTACCAATCTTAATCTTTATTTTTAAAAAGATAACAATAGCACTTAGACATGTAAAGCTTCGCAGTGCTTTACAGTTCTCTCTAAGCAGTTTATAGAGTCAGCATATTGTCCCCAACAATCTGGGTCCGCATTTTACCATCCTTGGAAGGATGAAAGGCTGAGTCAATCTTGAGCCAGTGAGAATCGAACTGACGAACTCCTGGCAGCCAGCAGTCAGCAGAAGTAGCCTGCAGTACTTCATTCTAACTACTGCATCATCACGGCTCTTCTATATGTAACATACTGTAAGCATACTGTTGCTTTGAGGATTTATATTTAAAGCACCAATTGGGGAAAAAAGACTGGTTTCCAATGAAAAAGGCATCTAAAATACCTGATCTATCATTAGGATATAAAAGAAAGTACTTTTTACATCATATTGTCACGACAAATATATGTATGCTTATGTTCATTGACCTAAAAGATCTTTTTTTTTTTCCAAACTTCTAAGGACAAATTTTATCAGACCAAAGTAAATATGGCTCAGTACACTTCAAAACCCTTAAAAGGAATAATTAAGATTAGTCATTTCTTTTGAAAACTTAACTGTTTCAATAAAAGTCCCAAACATTCTGATTATATTTTAAAGTGGATGGTACCATATTTTAAATTACTCTTTATACCATGTCTGAAATATTTTCCTTAATGGTAATTACTGTTATATATCTCCTTTTAGCTTTGTAAAGCTAACAAAAATACTAATTGCAACACTCCATGAAAAGAAAAATCTTTGTTTTTTATGAATGAAATGAGTAACTGGATGAATTTAATTTATGTTCACTTGGCACCTTTCATCTGCACGGGATTTCAAAGCACTTCCATGTCCTGCAGAAATTAAACTCCTAGGTACAATGTGCAGTTTCCTCAAGGATGTCTGACATATGTTATTAGCCAATTTACAATGCAATGGATTTTAAAAGGGCAGTGCTTAAAATTATTAGACATAACCACTCTCACTTTTAATAATATGAAATGTATAATACTTCAGGGCCAGAAGATGAAAGGGCTTTAATATCCTCAGAGCAGAAAGGACATTTGCAATGGACATCCAGGATATTGTTTGTCAATGTTATACCAAAACATCGGTTAAGACTGAGTTGAGGGATGATCTACCCTCTACTGAGCCATCAACACCACTTACTGATGCAACTGATGCTCTTTGAAGTTCACCCATCTTAAGTACTGACCAGGTAAGAGACCCTGCTCAGCTTCTGACAAATAACAACCTGGAGTACAGTAAGCAGAGCTACAGAAAAATACAGTCAAATAAAAGGATAAATTAGTTATTGGGTATTCTATACTATAAGCAAAGAACAATGAATATTTATAATTAAGGGTAAAAGCTGGAATTTCACTGCAGTATGCACTGCACAATACCCATGGTTTAACTTTAGAATGTACATTCTTGACACTATTTTTGTAGCTAAAACATTATACTGAGTTTTCTCTGTAGACTGGAATAGTGACAATAGATTTTCCAGGACTTGGTATTTGATAATATGGCTAGGTTTCCTGAAAACTTAAAGTATAATTTCCCTAAAGGAAGACAGTGAATAAGTAGAGAAAATGATTTTGCGGGCTATAATATCTCATTCTGTAAACCAAATGCATTGACAAATGTGCTTGTATATTTTTAAAACCTTACTTTTAGACACATTTTCCCTTGTCTCATGTTCTATACAAAGGGAAACCATTTTGTTCATATTTTCTGTAGATTTCTAATGCACATGATAAGCATGGCAAACAAAACATGTAGTAAATAACATCATGACTTTTATTGGCAGTATGCTGCTGCTGCACGATAGTTTCACTGAGGCTGAAAGCTCATTCTTCACCAGACAACTTTGTTTCTAAGATTAGAAGTCAATTCTTTTCATTTTGAGTAAGAGTTGGATAAAATGTTGATGGCTATTTTAACCTTATGATAATAATAACAGCTACTGCAAGTGAGAGCAGAAAGGATTTCAGTGAACTGCAATTCTGATGGGAAGAAATTTTGCTGTTTTAAGACTTTTGGCTCAAATTGACTATGCTGGCACCAATCTCCTAACAATGACTATTTTTGCATTAAATGAATTATTAAATGAAAGCAATCAATTGCATAATGAATCCAGTAGAGCAAGATAAACCTACACTTATAAAAGTAATAGTCAAGTTCCCATTGAGTAATATTGACTCAAGGTAATTTTGCGTTGAATAGCCTATAAATGTGATTTATAAAATTCTTGGAAACTTTTGGGAAGGCCCTTGTAATTGTGCTAATGCCACCTACTGGAAGGTTTGGGGTTTTTTTTTTGTTAACTCTAACCAAATCAATATCCTGATTGTCTCTTGGCAGTCTTTCAGGATTGTACTAACTAGATCCAAACCTGCTTAGCTTTTCTAAGATGGTTAAGGGTAACTAACTATAAGTTTGAACTATTGGTTATTAATGCTCTTCATGAAAACAGAAATATATCTTTGTCCTTTAAGTTATAGACAATGGTATACTAATATTTTTAAAAATTAGAGAAAATTAAAAAAATAAAATATATACTCATTTTCTGGGTGATTTATGTTTTCTGTTGCATGAACTACTTTGGAATAAGTAATATTGTACTATTTCTTCAAAATTCCATAAGGTTTAATTATTGAAAAATATTTAATCTTTGTAATTTTTTTAATCAAAAAGATTTACCTCTTTTAAATAATGAAACGGGAAAAGCAAGAAAGTTCTAGAACTATGTCTGATTTTGCTTTATTGAGCATGATAACGCTTCTGACTTAGCAAAACATAAATTGTTAATAGCCTTCAAAATCATGGGAATACTAGGTCATCTCATTACCTATCGAAGAATGTCTATACTAGCGAGGAAACAACAGTTACAATTAAGAACTGGCAAAAAAGTAAACCAAGATTTATTGCCTTATTTATTAGATATGCAGATATAAAATATTTTATTCAACTTATGTGCAGATAAATCATTATCAACTCTGGACTAAAATATGCTGACAATATCACTTTGATTATTGGAAGCTAAGAAGACCTAAGGAGATTCTTGCTTAAGATAAAAGGAAAGCTGTCTATGGAGATTCCCAATCATCCAAATCACGGGATCCAAGGGTGCTTTTCAAAAAGGCAGCTGGACTTTCTTGCTTCTTTGGGAACTATAGAAGCTTTTTGGATAAGAAGGGAAATGTTTTTGAGGGGAAAAAAAATCAGGAAAATCCAGTTGCCTTTGGAAAAGCATCCTTGGGATATAAAAGAAGAGAATGCAAAAGTTAATCTCTTGCTTAAAATTACAAAAATGAAGAGTATACCAACAAGCAACCAAATCCAGTGCAAAGATAAAGAAGAGAAATTAAAATTGCAGGTTTTATGTTCAGAGGGTGTTGACTTTGACCAGCAAATAGACAGAAGTCTGTTATACAGAAGAAAGATGACAACTATACACACAACACTAAATTGTGTGTGTAGTGGCAATGTGTTGTAGTATACTAGTACTAGATCACAGTGACAATGAATTCTAGTATTCTCGTACTAGAAAACATCGTTAAAGCCACATTTTCCAATATTCTTATACAGTTGTGAAAACCAAACCATCAGACAAAGTTAAAAAAAAAACTTCTCCAGAAATAGCAAATTGTAATGTTAGAGAAAATTGTTGAGAATACTTTGGACCACAAGAAGACCAAATTAATCAAAATTAAATGTAGAAAAATTAGTATACTCACAGGAAGAACTAATAATAAAGGCAAAATTTAAATATTTTGGATACATAATGCAAAGGCAAAGACAAAATGAATATTTAATAGTAAAAAGCATGTATTCTTTAAAAAATTAAATAAACAGTAGAATTAGAATTAGTGCAAAAAAGGAACATTAAAATCAGCAGTTAAAATCTTTATTGAAGATATCTCATTCTTCTAGCAATTAAGAATTTATTTATTTATTGGTTTGTTAAATTTATTTGCTTCCTATCTCTCTATGGGGCTAGTCTAGAAAACTTACAATAAAGTAAGGCCTCAGATATCCTCCTTAAATCATTGTAGAGTACTGAGATGTACAACAATTTATGTTAATCAAGGATTTCAACAAAACATATACTATTGAGGTGAGTCAATTTTTTATAGGAAAAGCTGTAACTCCTGAACTAGCCAAGGATATAACTAAGCTTATACTACCAATTTCATTTTCAAATAGCACACTAGCTTTTTAGAGAAAAATTGTCCTTTCCTAGTCATATGCATATCTCTCTATTCAGATGACATTGAGGTGAAATAAGTTTAATTTCCACACAACACAAAAAATGGTGCTATTCACTTCTGTGTGTGACAGTTTATTTAATATTTTAAAAATGCCACTTTTGTGATCACAATTGTATAGTAATAGTAGAAGAACATAAAAATTTTATTTCTAAATTTACTATAAAATTTAAACCGCAAATCTATTGGATTTATTCTTTCAATCTAATTTGCATGATAAGACAGAATTGTTTCTTTGAAATGACATTTCTTTTTCTGCATTGTACTGGAATATAATCATAAGCATATCTATTTTATATTTCTCTAAGGCAAAACTTCAAAACTAGTACAGAAAAGCATTGTGGATTACTATTTTGAAACTATATTTTTGAAGTCTGCTGTGATATAAAAAAAAGTACTATATTGATATAACACAGATTACCCTAAACCTTGTGTAATATTGATAGCAGAATCAGATTCTAAAAATAAATGACCATCTATTCTTACTATTAGAATCCTAGAGAAATTGCCTTTATCAATCTGGCTGTCTAGGTGACACTTTTCTCAAATTCCTTGAGATTGTAGCATAATCAATCAAGAAGGACCAATCCAATGTGAAAATTAGGTAGAGTATTCATTGTTTATAAATCTATTCAACAGATATAAATTAAGCCAATTAAATGTCTGTAATAACATACTCACTATAGTCTCCTATTAGATTGCCAAGACAGTAAGGAGAGATTATGTTTAGGTTAGGAAAAGTGTAGAAAAATTTAATAAAAGATGTATTATCATTTGATTCTATTGAAATCACCAATACAATTACAAAATCAAAAATTATTTAGGTAAACTTCTATAGATAGTTCTTGACTTGCAATTGGGATCAGAACTTCCACTGTTAAGCAAAGCAGCTGTTAAGTGAATAGTTCCTTATTTTACAAACTTTTTTGCCACGGTGGTTAAGTGAATCACTCAGTTAAGTGAATTATATGGTTGTTGAGCAAATCCAGCGTCTCCTAGTGACTTTGCTTGCCAGAAGCTGTCTGGGAAGATCATGAACAGAAATCACATGACACTGGGACTTTGCAACTGTCGTAAATACATGCCACTTGCCAAGTAACTGAAATTTAATCACATGACTATGGGAGGCTGAAATGGTTGTAATTGTGAATACTGGTTGTAAATCTTTTTTTTTTTTTCAATGCTGTTGTAACTTTGAATAGCCACTAAATGAATGGTTGCAAGTTTAGCCCTACCTGTACTTTGGCCCATAAACTGTTAATTTGGAGTAGATTTTCCAAAGCTGGATATATACTTTTCCAATAGTGCATTGTTAAATTTTATCAGGACTGTCATTGCATAATGCAGCCATCTCAGGTTGTTTTGCTAAAGTCTACCTTATCACTAACTCTCTATCTCTAGGAGGTGTCATCTAATGCTACATCACTTCTTAAATCATCCTCCATACACCTTCTCTGAATTTATTTAAAACGCTGTAATTCTCCAGATGAGATTTGTGAAAGTTGTAAGAGACTGAATTTGTGGTATCTATTTGTGGTACACAGACAACATCAGACCTTTTTTAGAGGTCATTTTTCTGAAGTCATAGTAGGCGCCTGAATCTTACCACAAGCATTGCCAGCTCAGTACTGCCCCATTTCGAGCCTGCAACATTTTTAGTGAACATTCTGGGTTAACCTCAAAGAGCTGTTTTAAGTTCTAAGTGCAGCATTTCAATCTCAAAATAGTTTGTATTTAAAACTTTTGCACATCCTGAGTTTAAAATCATCACAGAAAATAGGTAAAGTTTCTTTATGGGATTTACGACACAAACACAGAGCATACTTTTTATTACTAAGATATGAAGGGACATTGACTATAAAAATGTCACATTTATAACAGCTGATAGGCAGATGGTTTTTTTTTTTTAAAAAGATGTATTTAATTTCTTACTGAAACAAACAAGCCATGATGATAGCTGATATGACTGATGTTATAATAGGGGGATAACAGAATCACCATTAAGGCCCCATTAATAAGCAGCAGTAAATATTACTAATTATTTTTTTATTTGATGGGCAATTAGACATTTTCAAGCATCTCTAAGAAATTAACATAACTTTGAAAACAAACTGTGGATTCAAGAATTAAAAAAATATGAATGGTTACAAATTACGAATGTATATTACTTGTGGATCAGAAATGTTAAGCTTCCACATTGTATTTACTGAGAAATTGAATTTTAAAGTCTCTCAATGTGATGAAATGTGCACTGCAGAAACAGTGAGGGAGAGACACAGTTGGCAATAAAGGGCTTTTCCAGAAAGAGGCCCAGATTAAGGGACTGTACAGCCCAGAACTGGATGGGGTACAGGATAGCCACATCCTAGAATTTCTCACGATATATTTAGTAGGCATGAAAGTGGGCATGCCTTAGTTTGGCAAGATTATGCCTATCAGGTATAAGCTACTGTACTAAAGGACTGAATTAAACTATTTTGTCTCTGGATACTAAATATCACAAATACTTTTCCTATAAAAGACCTAGAATATAACCTTACTACAAGTACCTGGCTCATATTTCACGTAGATGCTTGGTTTTATGGTGTCTTCTGCTCTTGCCTCCAACGCAAGACTTTTAAAAAGGAATTGAGATTTTGGTGACTGATCTAGAAGTTTCACAACAAGGTGTCCAATTGTTTCTTCTACAGCTGCAGTAGTCTTCACAATATCCAACAGAATCTTCATCAGTCTACTACTGGCTTTCTGCAAAGTACATCTGAACTCATAAAATAAATATAATTCAAATTAAAATGCAGTATGGTGTTTACTTCCAGAGTTTGTCTTTTACACAAAGACGGAGTCATGGCACTAGGACCCGTGGCACTATTTAATTAAATCACTTGGAACAAGACAGGAAGAACACATTCCCCAAGTAACAAATGACAGATTTGCTAAAACTAAAATCAAGAACTATTTACTAAATCCTACCCCACAATCTCCAATTGCTCATAGAAAGTTATTTCCTCACAAATAATGGCTTTTACATTTGATCTTAGAGTACTATGATCAAGAAAACATCAAATATTCTCTTGAATGAAAGAAATGTAGTATACTGATTTCCCAAAGCAGATGTTTACCAAGCAATTTATGTTACAAAGCTACTGTACTTATTTTTCAGAAAATTGTCACTACAAAAGTATTTATATATTACAAAAAATTTAATAGCGAGAACTCATTTACTACTATAACATATATGCTGTGGAATGTAATATATATCAGCTGAACTTATTGAATTAAATGGAACTTAATTCCAAATGAACAAGCATGTATATGCCAGATAATGTTTTTATATAGGGATTAATAATTTGTAATGTTAGATCCCAGAATGTTATGACCATGGCTACTAGTCCAGGCACACAGATAAACCCATGGCAGATAAACCAATCATTAGCTATATTTTATGTCTAATATATGTATCATTTTCAATTTTAGAAACAGATTTCACTTAGTTAAGATTCACATAACTAAATAAAATTGAATTTATGGTTTGGAAGAAAATTTCACTACTGTAAAAACCATGCTAACTTTTAATTAAGGGATGAAAAATAAGTAAAAGGAATAGATTAATTTCTATTATTAATAATTATTGGGGATGGATTAATTCCACTGAAATGTCAGAAAAATTGAACAAAAATAAATCTAAACCTTTTAACCTTTCTGATAGCTTACCTCTCTTTTGAAAGAATGTCAAGAGAAGTTTGTTCATGTTTTTCTTCTCCATCTTCGACTTCTAAAATATGCTCTTTATTTTCAGTCTGACTCACACTTTCATTCTGAGTAAGTTTTGGTAATGGGAGAGAAGAAAAAAGAGACAAAAATCCTGTCATACTGCAATCACCATATGTTCTAATTCATGCAAATATACAGATGTTTAAAAAAAATAATTCACAAGTTTCAAGCAATTCTAAATAATAATTAACTATCCTATTGTCGGACATATAGTTCTGGGAATGGAAGAACATTAGTCACAGCCTGTCAGAATTAAATAGTTATGCTAAGTAAATAACTTCTTGCTTCCCTGTAGGATGTTACTATAGCAATATTAAAATAAGACTTTATTTTCAATAGAATATCAGCTAAACTCCACCTTCTTATGTGATCAACACCCATTTAAGTAAATCTGACAATCACTTGGAAATGACCTACACTGCATAGTCACAATGCCATTGTATTTATATACCAGAACAGCAAATTAACACTACCTGTGTTTGAGTACTGCTGTTTTTTAACTCAGAGAGTTGCTTTTCTCTCCCAGCTATTAATTGCTTCTTTAGTGATTCTAGTTCATCTAAAAGAATTTGTTCTCTTTCTGTTATGGAATTTTCATTAATATTCTAAAAAGAAAATGAGACATCTCATATTAGAAACTGTGCATATGCAACAATATCAAAGTTTATATATATAAACTTTGTGTGTGTGTGTGTGTCCCAGTTGTAATTCCAATTCCAATCTATACATCAC
>JAEANM010001157.1:15119-29463 GCA_017656035.1 Myanophis thanlyinensis
GTGTGTGTGTGTGAATACACACACAAGCAAAATAGAGCGACAATTCTATGTGATATCAGATTTTCCCATACAATTTAACTTATCTGCTTATTTGAATACACAATAGGAGATAAAATTAATGATATATGGCATATTAATAAGAAATAGGCCAGATCCTCACAGCAAATGCAGCACATGAAATGTATTGCAATTATATGTATGATTTTAAGACTAATTGAACCTTGAAAATTGGCCAGATACACGAAATATTACCAGTTCCAGTTCATAGGTTCACATTACCTCTGCTAACTGTATTTTAAGACTATCAAGTTCTATTAGGAGAAACTCTTGGTTTTCTTTCTGCCTCTCCATTTGCTTCATGTGGCTTTGTTTTAATATTTCTGTTGCCTGCTGATGTTCCTGATACTGACGAACAAGCTCTTGACGCATATCTTCCAGACGATCCTCATAAGACAGTATTTGGGCTGAAGTAACAATGCTGGAAGTTGAAACTTCATTTGTAATCTGTAATTTTTGTTTATAAGTGTTAAAAATAGAATATCAGCCACGAATGAATTGCCATTTCATTTTATAAGCAATTCTAGAAGTGGACACGCTTATAAAAAGTAGTTTGCCCTGAACGCGTTAATCCAGTCCAACGAGCAAACACAAGATCTTCAACCTGTATTTTTTTTTTTTATGCTCAGCAGAAATATGTTTGCTAAGGTAAACAGATAATAAAATATAAGAGGGAGGAAGAATTGTTCAGAAAAAGAATGGAATACAGGTAGTCCTCAAGATATGACAGGTCACTTAATGAACATTCAAAGTTAGAACCATGTCCCAAAATTACATATGACCTTGTTTCAAATTTACGACAACTGAAGCATCCCCATAGACATTCACCTTTATGATTGAACGGGGAGATGTAGCAGCACTTCCTGCCTCTCTCCCCCTCTCCCACCCTGATAGGACTTTGCAGTGCTTGGTCTGCTTCCTAGGCCTCCTGGAAACAGCCGCCATTTTCAGCACTTCAACAATTCCTTGTATAAATGGTGGCTGATTTTGGAGCTTTCTGAGCCCATCAGCTGGCCATGGAGAGACTGCAAACCTCTCCGGACTCTTGCTAAACTTTGGGAACAGGCAAGGTTTGCTGCTGTATGTCCATGGTCAATCATAAACTTCTTGATCTTTCTCCTCCTCAAACAGACACCACAAGGTGCTAAAACTAAAGTTCCCATCTCTATCCACCAATCTCTGTCCCTTGACTCCAAGATGAAGAGTTAAGGGTAAGAAGGAAGGAAGCAAAGAAAACCATTCTACAGCTTTTTGCCTTGAAGTGGAGAACAAAAGTGCAACTCAAAATGTTTAAGCCTTTAGCTTTTTTTTCTTTGTATGACTGACTTTAGGACATAGATAAGACTCTACAAGCAAGAATACTAACCGGCAAGATTTAAAGGGGGGGTGTCCTAAAGTTAATCAGGCAACCAGTGAAAAATTTTCAAAAATTCATTTTCTGCCATGTTTGCTGAACATGTTATGCTATCACCTAATCCTTAGAAACTGAATTTTTTTTCCTATAAACCCTCTACGCAAAAAGCTGAAAAGTTTGTGTCTTCCAATATTTTTTGTTTTTCTTATTGAAAAAATGTAATTTTCTGGGGGAAGGAGGAGTCAAAGTAAGGGAAAGGTTTTGGAAAGTTTGTCCTGAAGCTGCTGCCTTTACATAGAGGCCTGCCAAGAGCCAGGAGAGTTTGCAGTCTCTCAACAGCCAGCTGATCATGTCAGAAATCTCCCAGAACAGCTGATCATGTCAGAAATCCCCAAAATGCTAGGGAACTGGTTCTTTTTTTTTGCCCCAGAAAGACAGGACAAAGGGGGTGGGGGGTGCCCTATGTTTTCTTTCTGCATTGTTTCTCCTAGGAAAGATAGTCAGCTGGGCTATGAGGGCATGTGCCAAAGAGAAGGCTCAGAGAGAAAAACAAAACGAGTTCCATTTTTCTAGGATGCATTCCTCCTTCCCTTCTGGAAGCAAGCACCATTTTGAAGCCACAATTCATTACAGCCATTCTGTAAATGACACGTGCTTCGGGGCCACAGCCATGAAGTCTAAAGCTGTTGCCGGAGCTTCCAGAAGGTGATGGGTAAACAGTGTCAGAATTTGGGAGAAGCATGTGAGACCCCCAAGGGGCAGGAAGTAGAGTATGATTTATCTCAGGGGAGTGAGGAAGGCCTTTAGAGTCCTGAGGCGGGTGGATCTATGTCTGCACTAGGCCTACTAGGATCACTACCTCGAAGCAACCGATTGTCCACTTAACAACCCAAGCATTCTTTTAACAAGTGCAATGGGGACAGCAGGGTGGCTGGTCATTACTTGAGGCAGTTCATTTAACATTTGTCCTGACTTCTGGCCCTAACAGGTAGGCTCCATTACAGTCATAACTTGAGGACTACCTGTAAAAGAGAATAGAAGCATAAATCTTCTGCGCTATGATATTTTGATTAGAGGTAGGAGTTCTAAGTTTTGTACTGGCCGCTTTCAATGTTTTGTTTATTGGGAATAATTCCATTATATTCTAATTTCAAGTCTGCTATTCAACTCTTCAGTCCAAATAAAACATGTTTTTCATTCCATCTAGAAAATTACTTTTAATAAACTAGAGGGGGGAAGATCCCAAACTGGTATGATATCTGAAACATAAATACAACTTTTCCCTAATACAATTTAAAAGCAGACCTCAGCATTTTTTTTTATGCTGAAGCCCTAAACATGCTAACTAAGGAGCCAACCCTGCTCACCAGTGTGACTTATTTCTAAAAAAACATGCCCACAGGAATTGGTTGTGTGTATATATATATATATTATTGTACTTTTAAAGTTTAGTTTTAGATGGAACTTGTCTATATACTTATTTAGAAAATTGAATTAGTTCAATTTTAAAAACGTATAACTTAAGGTTTTTCTCTTAGGTCTCAAACTTTGTTTTATACAAAATTATAAAGGGCTGCTACTAAAAAATTATCCATTCTCTCCCTTCCCCAAATACTGTTGCGATGCCTCAGTGTGGTGGAGAATGAGTGAAGAATACCAGAGGAGTGTGTGCTCAGGGTATATATTCCGAACAGTGTCAATTAAGGTACAAAGGTGATTCCATTTCCAACTAAAAGAAGCAGACACTTGTATTGGACAGCTGTGACACAAGAAAATGGCAGAATCAGATGATCATTTTAGTGACAATGGAACAGCATCAACTCATACTGAGAGAAGGTAATGGCAAACCATTTTGGTATTTTCATAAAAAAAAACATGGGGATAGAAAATATAAACAAAATTTTGTATTTATCTAATTGTTTGCTAAAAGTCAACAATGAAATAGATCAGTTTCTGCCAATAGGGGAACTAAATTAGCAAATTTGGTTCAAATTTATTTAGTGTTATATGAGATTTCCTGAGTTCTTCCTCTTTTAACTTCTTGATAGCAATAACACTTAAGACTTATATACTGCTTCATAGTGCTTTCCAGCCCTGTCTAAGCAGTTTTACAGTTAGCATATTGCCCCCAATACTCTGGGTCCTCATTTTACTGACCTCGGAAGGATGGAAGGCTGAGTCAACTTTGAGCTGGTGAGATCTGAACTGCTAAATTGCAGGCAGCCAGTGATCAGCAGAAGTAGTCCACAATACTGCATTCTAACCACTGCGCCACCACGGCTCTTGACATGATTCTGGTTTGCTATAACATGCCAGAGACCCCAATTCTTCTGCATGTATCAGAATTCTTCTGCATATAACAATGTGCAAACCACAGACATAGCATTCTAATTTATTTAGTTGGCATGCTAAAAATGTCAGGAAAATCCAGAAGGGAATTTTTAAGAACTGTTCTACAGAAATCTGATATTGTAATGCAACAAACATGCTAATGAGCCTTTTGCTATTATGCACAAGTGAAAATAAGGGAATCTCAAAAATTAAACTGTATTCTTAAAATTTATTTACCATAGATATCTTTTCAATAAATTCTTCTTCATGGGAGGAAGAGTATGTCGAAAGCTTTGGATTAAAATGTTGCACTTCATATACTGTAGCTTGCTTAGCATCAAGTTCAAATTGTTCTTCAGGTGATGACATTTTGCCACTCAATTCTTGAGGCTTAGTGCATGTCTTCTCATTTATATGACTATTTAATTCTTCTAGATATTCCTTTCTATGATAATTATTCTCCAGCTGAGTTCCTATTGGTTTCATCAATGAAATTTCCTCTTCCTTTAGATTAGCAATTCTTGCTAGTTCAGTTTTCTGTGCAAATTCTATACTCATGGTTACAACCACCTTAATAAAAATATTGAAACACAAAGAAGAGCTACTTTATTCATGCTTCCATATAAACTAATGAGTAATCTATTTCCATGAATTAAATATGAGCCAGAAATGTGGTACAGCTAATAAGACAAATATTAACTTGAGGTGCATTAACACGAACACAGTCTAAATCACAGGAAGTAATAGTTCCACTTTTCTCTGTGCTTGATGACTCTGCCCTACTTATTTGGAGTATTTTGTTTACTTATGGACACCATAAAAGGATAGTGGCAAATAGAAGTACATTCAGAGGAAAGCTTCTAGGAAAGTTAAAGTTCTGGAAACCAAACAATGAGATCAGCAAACAATGTGGATATCTTTCACTTACAGAAAAAATAAAGGGGATAGAACAGTTGTCTTCATATATGTGAAGTGCTATCATAAGAGGAATTAATCAAAGAGTTAAAGGGCTAAAATCACAATAAAGGAGGTTCAGACTAGACACCAAAAATATGAATTTGCTCTAGATGAATGACTTCAGAATTTGGAGCTATCAGAGATGCTGCAGTGCAGCCTACACTGAGCACAAAGATGAATTAGATCAGCGCTCCCCAACCCTTTATGGCTTGGAGAGATGAAGTATGATTAATATGCTGATGGTATATCATCAGAAAATGTAGGCATTTTACATTCCAGGCAAGACTGGAGATACAGTTTTCATCAACAACTAGAGGTTATGGGATTCTGAATAAGATAAAACAAAGCTGAAGACAAATCCTAAGAAAAAGGTAGTCAGCTCCAATTACACCTCTAGATGGGATTGTATACCCTCTAAATTCTATTATTGCTGAATTCTATTACTTAATTGCTGAATACTATTATTATTATTGCTGGATAGGAAGATAGACACTATGCTTAGGGGGCTTTTGCCAAAATTTGGCTGGTGTGCCAGTTATGGCCTAAAATGGAGTGGGAAGACTTGTCAACAATTCCTGTTTTCATTAGAACCAGAGTAGTCTACTGCACTATGTACTATATAGTTATTATCTTTGAAGATTTTTATAAACTGAAATTGATACAAAGTACAATTACAAGTACAATGCATGACAGATGTTACAACAATTGGCATTTCCATAGGTTTTCAAACTTCTAGTTTTTACCATTAAAACTCTACATAGCTTGGTTCTTGGCTACATCCAGAATAATTTTCTCCAGACAGAACTCCTCCATTCAGCATTGTCATCCCAGGATGTTGAGTGTTACTTACTTTCATGAAAGTATGTACATCTAGGGATGTTTGATGACAGCTCCCACTTTATGGAATTCCTCCTGTAATTTGGGACCATCTACCTAGAAAGCTGTTAAAATGCAGTTTTTCAATAGGCTTTTGAATGTTAGTGTTGCTCACATTTGAGGGGAGAACCTGTGGGTTACTCTATTGTATTGCTTACATTTTTATCATTTTTATTGGTTTTAAATTCTCCTATAATATCCTAATATAACTGTACCTTTGCCACTTCCTGTAGCAGCTTTTCTTGGTACTGTTTTTCCAGCAGCTCAGTCGCATCAGCTTCATTAGGTAACTGAGAAAAAAAGGGATCACTCTTAATAACATCAGTTATCATCTTTATATCCCAAATAATATTTTGAATACCAATCATACAGAAATATAAAAGATAAAAATACAAGTTTGCCTTAAAAAGATAATAATGGAAACTGCATTAATACTGCATTACTACTAAGTGCTTTCCTCAAATAACAAAATACTCTTACATTTATTGTAGTACAATGTTTTGTAGACAGAAATTTAATCCATTAATCTAATAAAGCAGGAAAAAAAGCAGCTTTTAAGATATAATGAAATATATATTTGGTATAAGAAAGCAGACCTAATTGCCTTTCTAAAAGTAATACTAAAAGCTTTTCACAAACGAAAATAGAGTCACTAGACTAGAGCCTCAAGGCTAAGGATGAAATGGCTTCAGTATCGTACGAAAAAAAATACCTTAATCAATTCAATAAAGTTAAGTCTTTTCTAACATTTATAATATGTAACATTGTTATATTAACAGTGTTACACACACACACACAAGCATACATACATATACACACAAACACATGATATAATTAATTTTATATAATCAAAATAACATGTTTCATTCCAACTGTTTCAAAGAATTCTAAAATATGTACAGGTTTTTTTGGGATTTTGCTTAAGTACAATGCCAATATAAAATATACTTTTATATTTTCTACTCAATATACATTGTGTATATAGGGGGAAATAGTACCTCTATTATCTGCTCAATATGATCTCCAGCATGAATTACTTCCTGCTTATCTTCATTTACATGTGACTCCACAGAAACACTAATTTTAAAAAAAGGTAACAAAAAGTGAGAAGTTGGATGGTTTTTCAATGTAATTTCATTTGTAGTTTTTAAAGCAGGGAATTAGGATCTGACAATTTCTAACCATAAAGGGGTGCTTGAATGGGGTTCACCAGGAATGTTATACTTTTCCAATTTTCAGCCTAATATAAGCAGCCTTATTCTTTTATGAATGATCAATACTCAGATGGAACAAAGACTTTTTGATCCTTCAGTTGTTGCTCACACTATTGTTGGGGTATTTAAAAACTGCAGTAAGCAGATGTGTAAGAAGGAAGTATAGGATGCTGTTATTTAGTCCTGTTCCTTAAATGCAAGTCACTCCTCCTCCTTTGGAATCCAGGTTATAATTCATCCTTGAAACAGGGGGCTGCTCACATATTTCTATAGTTCTCTCTTTTTTAACTTTCTTCAAATCTTGAACAGCAATTTGAAATGGAACAGCAGGACTTCAATTTCTTGCTGCTTTAATATGATGCAACATATTTTATTAAAAGCCATAAACTGCAGCTTCTGAAACATTATTCTTTGCCAATAAAAGGGAATAGCTGTAGTTCAGGATTAACTGAGGAGTCCTTGGTGCTCTCTGAGCTTGCTTGTTTTCTTGCAGACATTTCATTAACAAACTAAGTAACAATGCTACGAGAGAGTGGATTATGCTCTCGTTTTATATACGAGTGGCCCGCCTTGTCAAGGTTGGTGGGAGTGATCTTGGTGGTTCCTTGATTAGGCCATTGTTTGCTGTTAGCTTGTTTGTCTGAGTTGGTAGTTCCATGACAGAGGTATTGTTTGCTTCTTGACTATTGGTATAATGTTAACCTTGGTGCTAATCTCTGCTCTTCTCGGTGTTCATTGGTGCTATGGAGGTGTTTTGATCATTTCATATCCTTTTTGATTGAGTCTTGGAATGATATATAAATGTTGGTTAGTTCCATGTGCCTATTGATAGCTGTTTTGTCTGAGTGCCAAGCTCCCAAGAATTCTCCGACCATCGTGTCTTCTGACTGCTAGCTGGTGTTAATGGATGCATTAGTGTTCATAAACAACCAACAGCCTAATCAAGGCAATCACCAAAATCACTTGTAAAGGTCACAAATGGCAATCATAGGACTGTGGGATGCTGAGGATTAATCATAAATCTACTTTTTCAGCACCATTGTTAAGTTCAAATAGTCATTAAATGGGACAGTCCTTAATTGAGGTCTAACTTTATTTTGGATTGTCATCAATTTCTGTTGCTCAGGTTATAGGAACAGTGAGACAATACAAAAGACTTTTTACTTGAGAAAAAAGAGCATCGGAAAATGATAAGCTTTTTTCAATAATGAAAAAATCCTGCAGATAAATAGCCTATTATTAGATGCACTATTTATATCTAAATGAAAAAGGGCACCATGTAGTAGACATCATTATTTAGGAAATACAAAACTGGCCAACGTATCAATAGATAATCCAAATTTGTACTTATTTATTAATGAAATCAATAATAATCTGTATGACAATTTTCAGGATAAACATATCTAAGCAATTTTTTCTCTTTAGAATTCAGATACATACTATGTACATTCTCTTCATTTTACTGATTCCAATGAAGCGATAAAGTAATAGATTTCTTTTCTTTCTCTACTATCCCCTTTACAAACTGGACATATGTATATATCCATGATCCTGCCCATCTATCATATACAACAATTATGACAAATTGCATAAGTCTTTCTGCAGTACCTGGAAATGCTGAATATTATATCTGAGAATGCAAACCCTATGCACTATAACTGCATGGCAATATACGCTTTACCTAGATTAGGAGTCTCCAATCTCTGGTCCACAGTCCACTTCCTGTCCACAACCTGTTCGAAACTGAGTCACACAGGTGGTGGGCAAGTGTGTACGTGTGCGAAGTTCCCATCATGGGAGTGCGACCGCATGCCCTCGTACGAGTGTCTGTGTTGTGCTCGTGCACAAAACTTCCCTTGTGCAAGTGACAGTCATCTTGCAGTGGTGGCTTGCACGACTGTGCGAAGCTCCATTTATGCACAAATGGAGCTGCATATGCTTGTGTGCGCCTCGCCTATTATTCACAAGGAACTATACCGTCCGCTGGGCCACCAAGCCAGAAATGTTGAGGATCATTGTCCTAGCTAGATCATTCAGGACACATGGTATCAAGTATAAAGATGGAATTGGGAAAATCCAAGAGAGGAAGGAAAAGCTCTCAATTTCTACCTTTCTGAGTACACAGAAAAACTGTTGAAATCAACTTAAATCATAAAATAAAAATGAGAACCAAAATTATAAATACCTGGAATTTTCAGAAGACTCCCTGCCAATTTGTAGTCTATTCTGTAGGTGAACTATTTCTGTAAAATATTTTTCTTCAGTTTCTTTTAACTGCTGATGGAAATATGATCTAAGATGCTTAATTTCTTGGGCATGTTGTTCTTCAAGTTGAAATTTCAAGTTCTCTACTTCTTCCTGAGAAATTGACTTAACTTTAATGCCTATAAATGAATAATAAATAGAAAGATTACTCAATAGAAAAACAACCAATGAATAAGTCAGAATAACATATTTTAAGATTTTATACCCCCCCACACATTTTTCAGATATAAGCAGAGTGACAAAATTATGAACATTCATAGGCAGCCTCAACCTACAGAGCTCAATTTTTTTTCAGTGTTATGAAAATAGACAAGAGCTATTTTGCTTTGCTGAGAAGCATGAAGATATTTAGATCCGAACTTAAATCTTTAAACTATGAACATTTTAAGATATTAAATATATACTCAAATTATAATATTATACACTAAGATTGTTATACTGCACTATAGTTTCCTTTCATATTTCTTTCATATGCATAAAAGTTTTAAAACTATGCATGTCTACTTATATTAACAATATAAATCCATAATTTAAGGTGTGTATTTTACCAACTAGATCTTGAGATGCAGTAGGCAAAGATTCTACATTCTGTTGAAGAAAGCCAGTCTCTTTATCATTATAATCAGCATGGGATGTTGGTTGATCTTCCATCTGAAAAATTTAAACAAAAACAAAAAGTAGAGAAAAACACGTATGTTAATTTTTTAAAAATTGCCAAACTAACCATGTTTGGCAAAAGAGTAGAAACTTTTCCATCACTATAATGCTCTGAAACTTTTACACTTCTAATAATGTACAACTGCTCATAACATATTCCATGAATTAAGTAATAATTACTTGGATACTTGTATTGATAAAACACAAGAAATATTATATAACCAAGGCTTAAGTTATTATTTCAGTTATTCAATGGAATTCTATGCTTGTTTATACATTTAAAATTAAACAAAAAAATGAATTTTTATATTTTAAAATATGCCAATAAAGTTAAATATCCAGGTAATGCTTTGTTTTTAAAATGTCATATTTTATTTTATTAAATATAATTTTATTTATTAAGTAAAAGAAGCTATACACCAAAGCCTCGATATATCCAATAAGATTTATTAGAATTCAATCCAAATCACAAAAACAAAATAAGAGATAAAAAATTAATAACAAGAGGTACAAGTTATTTACTCAAAGGTCTTTGAAAAAGTCCCTTTTAAATAATTTTCTGGATGCTGTCCAGTAATGAGGCAAATATGATTGCCTGGAGGGAGGGGAGGGGCTTTCCACAGCATTTGTGCTATTTCACAGATACTGCACAGCTTTGATTCTTCTAACATAGGGGTGTCAAACTCAAGGCCCAGGGGCCAGATCTGGTCTGCGGGGTGCTTAGATCTGGCTCACGGGGCTGCCCTGGAAACAGCGAATGACTAGTCTGTGGGCCTCCATTTTCTCCAGCAGAGGGTTGCAGGAAACCATCACAGCTGAAAACGGAGCTCGTGAGGGCTGCGTGTGATCCTTCTGGGCTCCGTTTTCACTGGCAGGAGGTTGCAGAAGGCCACAGCAGCCAGAAAAAGAGCTCAGGAGCCCATTTTTGCTGGCAGAGTACTCCGGCTACCAAAGGTTACAAGTGACACTGAGTTGGCCACACCTGCCCTGGCAATTCCCACCATGTCCCCCCAAAGACAAACACAACCCTGATGTGGCTCTCAATGAAATGAGTTTGACAACCCTGCTTAACATTTCAGAACTAAGGGACACCAAAATTACTGTCTTGATTTACTGGGTATGCCAAAACCAGTAGATAAAATAATTTAATTTCTGTATTTATTGGGAAAGAAATCTAGTACAATAATATAATAAAACATAAGAGTTATGTTATGGAACAAAAACTTTTTAAATTGAAATTGATATAAATTCTATAGTTACGGGATACCAACTGAAATCCAGGAATTAAATTGTGCCATGACTATCAAGTGGACCTGTAGCACTGTACTACAGATCAATAAATTAAAATTTAATATACTCTCATGCAAGTTTATTCAAAAATGGATCTTATTGTTTTCAGGGACTGTATCTATACCCAAGGGTGCTTTTTTCCAAATGACAAATGGACTTTGTTGTTTTTTTCCTTTGAAAACATTTCACTTCTTATCTAACAAGTCTCTTCAGTTGTAACTGGTGCTCTGATTGGTGAGGAATGGAATGATTTACATTCTTTGCAGTCATCTGGTTGTTAGCACTCTAAGAGTCTATTGTTAGCTTTCTTAGAATCATTGAAGTCACTTGAGTATTTATCTGTATCCTCAGAGTGCATATAGGTATGGAAGCTTTCTGCTGAAGACTGCATTCCTCCCCCTTTGCTCAACTTTAATAAATCTCACCTTTTTTCTGCTTTCTATGAATTCTGCTTGATATTCTAGTAGCCTCTGTGATGTTTCCATTATTTTATTCAGGAGACTTTGTAGGGTTTCTTGAAAAAATGATAGAGAATAAATAAACCGATTGTCATCATTTCATTATTCTAATGTAAATTTTAATTCCTTGCTGTAAAATACATTTTTTATTAAACAGTATTATACTTTTCTTATAATAGTGCCACTAAAATATTAATCTCTGAAAGTCTAAGGATTTATGTGAATTTTCAATTTCTACCAATCACTTCAAATACAACCACTGAATTGCAGCAATAGCACTTAAACTTATATACTGCTTCACAGTGCTTTATAGCTCTCTGTAAGCAGTTTACAGAGTCAGCATATTTCCCCCAATAATCTGGATAAATTATGAATGATTTCTCTCGCCACAACAACTGTACTCCCAACTGCACTCCTGCCTCTTCCCACTTTATGGCCCACACTGTTTTGGATGTATGACAGCACATAGGACTGCAATGTTTAGCAAGCGGCATTCAAACTGCTATCAAGGACTACCTGTACTATATGATGACAGGGAAAGTTGCAGAGTATAAAAGGGATTTTATACTTCCATTGCAGTGTTCCCTGAGAGAAAAAGCAACAGCAGCAACTTTTGATAAGAGTGACTTGCAACTTTCCTTGCTGGCTTTCCCACTGACTTTCTTTGTGGGAGGCTGACAGGAAGATCACAAATGGTAAGCATGTGACTATGAAGTGCTGTGATGATCAGAACTTTGCAAACCAATCAGAAGTTCCATTTATTTAGCATGTCCTAACTTTGAACAGTCACTGAATGAGTGGTTGTAGTCTGAGGACCTCAATTCTATAAACTTTTGTTTAAAGTAAGCCTTGTGGCACAAGAAGAATTTACGCCTGTTGCCACCATCAGCCTCCAGCTGACCAGTGCGTTCCTACAGGGGTTCCCTGGCCTCCTCGGGGTTCCATCTTCTGGACGCTGTCGTCTGACAACCCCGAGGGTACACCCTGTGGAATGAACTTCCCCCGGAGATTTGTATTATCGCTGATCTCCGGAGCTTCCGACGTGCCCTGAAAACCCATTTATTTCAACGAGCTGGCCTGGCCTGATACCTGAGGGTTAATTAATTTTAAATCTAAATTTTAAATTTATATAAATTGATTCTAAATTGTGGGTTTGTTTTTATTATTTAAATTGTATTTTTAATTGTCATTTAATCAGCCCTTATTTAATTATTTTAATGGATTTTAACTGTATTCTATATCTTTATTCTGTTTTTTACTGGCTGTAAACCGCCCTGAGTCCTGAGGGAGAAGGGGCGGTATATAAATTAAATTAAATAAAATAAATAAATAAATAATACTCGGGAGTTACCTTGAGGGTCTTCTGTTGGCATTAATGCTGAATTAGATTGATTTCTCTCATCAAACTCAGTAGTATTTGAAAAAAGGTCAGGAAGAATTTCACGTACTGACTATAAAAATAATGAAAATTAATATTATAGCTTTATAATTAATTATATCTAGTCAGCTGGGGAAAAAACAAATAAAGCTTTCATAGGAATATTATTTTTCATTCATTAAGAATCACAAGATAATTTTATTACAGGAAAGATCCCTTAGGTAAGTGCCTAAAAGACGCACCCATATTTTCCCCAATCCTCATACTTATACTATAGCCTAACAATATTATAAAAATGCATGGGATACCATTTAACATTTTGTAAGATTAAGCAAGAATGAAAACACAAAATTTAAACAGTTCTAAGGCAATTTGTTCTTGACCTTAGTGAGCTTTGAACATTCTTCAACTACTTTCTTGCTAAGTTCTTCCAGATGCACCCATGCAGACTGGTCTTTTTCATCTGTGGAAACAAATTATCACTGAAATATTTATTTTAATAAGTTTTATTTTAAGAAACTATGGGTATGGCCTAAGGGGGAGATAGTCTACTGGGAGAGTATTATAAGAAGCTTAGAATTCTAAAACTAATTTCCTTCTGGTTTATCTGTTTACCTGTTTTTTCATTGTCCACAATCTGACTTTTCTTTAGCTCACACAACTCTTGTGTATGACGTAGCTGGAGCTTTTCTTTAAGAGCAAAAAGCGCATTCTCTTTTTCATTTTCCATATATTCGCGCACCTGATTCACATGCGCTGAGTAAACCACAGACAGGCAAATACGTTGGGCCTCCATCTGCAATTTTAAATCACTCTAGGGAAAAATACACATATATGAAATTTAATAACCATTTTATTCCCCAAGATGTTAAAGATATAAGTAATCTGGGCTATAGTCCCACTTATTTATGAATAATAGGACTGAATTATTTATGAATAAAAAGGACTGAAGGCAAACAGAAAGAATAAGGAAAAGCTTCTTTCCACAAGCAATACGGACACTTAACCAGGAACTACAAGCACACTCAGGACCACAACAAGAACCATGACTGCATCCAACTCCCACCTTCCCAATAACTATTTTTCTAACCCCTACTCTCCCTTCCTACCTAATTTACCCGCGGTTGCGTAAGCATTTCACTGCATATCATACTGTGTATGTGACCAATAAATTTAAAATTGAAATTGAAACTGAATTATTAAAACTGTATGCTACCTTAATCTTCAATTTTTCAAGAAGTTTACAACAATATTCTTTTTCAGCAATATATTAATCAAAAATTAAATATCCAAGATAATAATACTTAATATTTTACAAAGGAATTGAAGACCATCAAAAGCAAGGACAATATTAAATTAATTAATTTAATAACAACATTTCTATACCGCCCCCTCTCCCGAAGGACTCGGGGCGGTGCACAGTCATTTAAAAAAAACACAAAATATAACAATTAATATACAGTTAAAAATAAATTAAATTAAAGTGGCCAATTAAAATCAAATTTTG
>JAEANM010001158.1:0-29448 GCA_017656035.1 Myanophis thanlyinensis
ATAAAATAGTAGAGGGTACATATTGCACTTGGTACTAGTGTGAAATGGAAGAAGAATAAGAAATAGAAACAAAGTTACAAATGTTTTAAATAAAAATTAAATGAAAAGAAATGGCACAAATCTACTTTTATAAGGTTTGCGAACAATAATTATCAAGGCAATATGTCACCCCCCCCCATCTGATTTTACAAATGAGAGAGGACATAAAGTGACACTAAATTTATATTATTTTAGAGAACAGACAGGAAATGACCTGCAGAGAGATAATTTTCTATTTCCCTATTCCCTTCTGCTTGTTTATCTGAGCCCACACTATGTTCATCTCATTGAATATTATATATTTGATATATCCGAGGCCTATTCTAGCTGGACTTGTGTTATGTTGATGTTTTAATCATTTTATTTTAAAAACACCTATGTAGGATTTGAATCCTAAAAGTACATATGTGAATAATTCTGATGAACAGTAAATGGAGAGGCTTTGTGTTATCTTGGTTATTGTCTGAAGAGGCAGTTTGGTCCAATTTCAAATTAAAGATAACCCAAAAAGAGAGTCTGGGGACTTTGATGTTGTCTTTCAAAACACAAATATTTGAAAAGCAAGTTTAGAGGTCAACTGGTTAAAGTAAATCTGAATTTCATTTTTCTTTTTAGAATATTTATTTAAATATGAAAGAGTATATACATTTATGCAAGTTAGTGACTTCCTTTAATCTATTTTTATTGATGTGTAAATAACTATGGTAAATCAATCAACTTCCCAGTGATAGATTTTTCACTATGGTATTTAATGATTACTTTTCTCTTTTTTTAAAGAACATGAAGAGAATGCATAATTTAATAAGAGTCTTATATGCATCTGTAATTGGACTGTCAGTATACATATATAAATAAAAAAATAAATCGTACTTTCTACTCAGATCACCATTAGTTCCCCAATTTTGCAGGAAAAGGTATTTTCCAGTCTAGTTTCTTAAGGTGCTAAGAGTAAAATTGTAGGGTTTCTGTTTGCAAAATACATTAATTATTCTCTATAATCCTAGCCAGAAGCGTGGTAGGTTTCATTATATAATTCTGTCATTTTTTTTGTTTTTTGCTAAAAACACTAAAAGCAGAAGGTTTTATTTAAAAAAAAAGATCAAG
Source organism: Myanophis thanlyinensis (assembly GCA_017656035.1). Lineage (NCBI taxonomy): Eukaryota > Metazoa > Chordata > Lepidosauria > Squamata > Homalopsidae > Myanophis > Myanophis thanlyinensis. The sequence goes on from JAEANM010001158.1 coordinate 1,144, forward strand.
TATTCTTTAGAAAATGAAAAGACTAGAAAGAAAATGTAATTGTATTTAGTTGCTTTCTTATTAAAAAGCTATTTTTCTGAAAATGTACTCTGCTGTGGTCTATGTTATACACTTGGTTAATGATAGTGGTTTGATCCACCATGGTAGAGTATGAACAAGGATACATGTTTTGCATGTGCATCAACAAGATGAAAGGTGTAATTAAATGGGTGTTGCATATATGTGAATGGGATTTAAGCAGTCCCAGATCTGTACATGGCAATCAAATGCTGGCAAAGGCTTATTTCTTTTTACAGGCTAGATTGCAGCCTCCACTTCAGAATTTATTGTACTGCAATCCTTATTTAAATAATATTAAGAACAACATGTTGTGTATATTCCACAATCAGGAATACAGGAAAAACTCAAGGGCAGATAAATTTGGGTTTCAAAAAACAACATTATGTCTATTTTGCTTTCAACAAGCAGATTGAAGCTGCAAATGAAATACATGGGGTGGTGTTAATATCAGCTTCGTTTTATTGTGGGTGATGTTTTCCAAGTTTATGTGAATGCAAATAGAACTGCCATGCTATGCTTTCTTAATATAGAGTAGACTTTTATCATATAAAAATGTTTGTGATCTAAAGATGGTACTTTTTTGTAGTCACATGCCCAACTGGTCAAGATCAGGTTTATGGAGATTCTTTGTCATCTAGGTCATGGTTGTCTCAAAGGTGCTTTTTCAAGAGGTAACTGGACTTTCTGGTTTTTCTTTGAAGAACTTTCGCTTCTTATCCAAGAAGCTTTTTCAGATATGAGCTGAAGAAGCTTCTTGGATAAGAAGAGAAACATCTTCAAAGAAAAACCAGAAAGTCAAGTTGCCTCTTGAAAAAAACTGCCTTTGGGTCAAGATCACATTGCTTCAGAATTGTCATTTGCTTCCTTATAGCTTAAATTTAGATTATGGATAAGCTAATCAATATTTTGATTTGAGATCCTAGATATGTTTGTAGAAATAAAGATCCTAGATATGTTTCCATGTTTGTAGAAATAAATGTGGGATACAAGTAAATAAATTTATCAGATAGGAGCATTTTTTAATAATTTGCAATGAGTATTTGTTATGTCTTTAAAACTTGCAAGAAATAAAATGTCATGAAATTCATTTAATTCTTTCTACTGCCATATATGAATTTACAATGGTCTTTATATTTTGACTTGGAGCATATCTAAAACATGAGACTGAGATGATGGCCTAGTGGTGAAGATACTCACTTCTTACTCTCAGGTTGAGAGTTCAATCCTAGGTAGTAGTAGATGTTTCTCCCTCAGGACACAAAGAACTCTGTGTGATGTCAGGAAGGCTATCCAACCAGTAAATGTTCAGTTTCATCCAGTCACTCTGTTTTACCCTGAATTAGAGATTACAGGATTGTAAAAAAGGTTTTTCATGTCTAAAATAGGGGTTGGTATGCATATCAATGAAGGGGATGCAGTGGTTCAGTGGCTAAGACGCTGAGTTTGTCGATCAAAAAGGTTGGTAAGTTCAATGGTTCAAATCCCTAGTGCCACGTAACGTAGTGAGCTCCCGTTACTTGACCCAGTTTCTGCCAACCTAGCAATTTGAAAGCATGTAAAAAATGCAAGTAGAAAAATAGGGACCATCTTGGTGGGAAGATAACAGCATTCTATGTGCTTTTGATGTTTAGTCATGCCAGCCATATGACCACGGAATCATCGTCAGACAGCACTGGCTCTTCAGCTTAGAAATGGAAGAAATGGAGATGAGCCCATAGAGTCAGGAACGACTAGTACATATGTGCGAGGGGAACCTTTATCTTTACCTTATGCATATCAATATAAACCTTAATCTATTCCATTTACAAGACTTCATGTTGAAAATAATCCCAATATCAAAAACTATATTTTTAGTAAGGCGTGGCCGACAATAATTAAATAAGCTACAGTATTTAAAGAGTTTTAATAAAATAATTTTAAAGAATACTGTACAACAAAAAATAAAGCATCTGCAATTGAGAAACTACTGAAATAATTTACTACTATTACTGTACACCAATGGTACCTAGCCAATTTAAATTGGTAAAAATAGTAGTTTCTGTTTTCTAATAGTATAAAAGAAATGTGCACAGATAGAGAACTGTTTGCAACTAATGCAATAATAATCAGACCAAATTCAAATAAATATATAAATATCAGACCAAATTCAAATAACTCATCCATGAAATTGGGTCAATTATTGGGTGGGTTATTTTTTTTTTAAATTGTTTATTAAATAAACCATTGTGTTCTCAAATCACACTAACAATAAACCATGTTTTAAAATCTATAATTGCTGAGTAAGAATCTTGTCTAATTTTCCTCACTAAAATTACTGCAAGGATAAAACAAGTGGCAGAAGAATATAGCAGCCATTTTGAATTTCTTGTAAGCATGTAATAAAAATAAGATGAATAAATATATTGTCAGTGGACTTGTCTATAATAGGGGCTAAGTTTCTTGAATTCTTGAAACACTGTAGAAATACAGAATGAATGTGTGATGGTTGCATGTAGTTAGCATTTTAAAACATTATTTATACTGGCCCAGTATAAATTACTGTATATATTAGGCTAAATAACCAGGAAAAAGTGTCTCATCTCTCTAGACCTCAGCTACAGAGAAGAAAGTCCCGTGTGTCGAGGCACTATTTTTACTGTGAGTCAGTGAACAAAATGTAAAACTCCACCAAAGCAGAAGGAACATCATGCACACACAGCCTATTCAATAGTTATGGTGCTGTCAGGCACAAATAACCAAAATGACAGCACGAGCTGGTCAAGCTGCATGAACTAGCTGCATGCCTAGTTAACAAGAATCTTGCATGACTGACTTCATTTTTTGGGGGGAAATGCCAGATAAAGGTTTTAAGGATTCTGGTTGGGAGAAGATCTGCATCGCCTCCTATGTGCAAGGGGACTCTAAGCTTGCCTTTTTTTTCTTTCCCATTCTGCCTCTGTATGTTTATTACATCTGGTAATATCAAAATGAGATTTGGAGAGTATATTTTTTGTGGATTATCACCACTATTCTAATCTGTCTTCTTTTTAAATCATCTAAAAATTGGGATAATATAATATTATTTATACAATAATGATGGCTTATCTTAAAAAAAAATATCTGCTTTTCTAGTCTCGTGAACACTCCAGGCACCTAAAAAACTTAAGCAGAAGTTTTTATGTTGTGTATGTTTTTCTTCTTTATTTTTGTATGTTTGTCTTAAAAATAAAAAAACCTTTAAAAAAAATTAAGTAGAAGAACAGATTATTTAATGTATAAATCAAAATACTAAAGAACAGTTTTAACGTATATTTATATGCTACATTTGTTGATTATGTGCCACTAAATTGCTTTTAACTCCTAGTGATCAGATAGATGTTTCTGCAAGGTGATCTATCCCTTAACCTAAGGTTTCAAACTGGCAGCCCACAGGATGGATGCATCATGTGCAGGCCACACTCACCCCAGTTCCACAAAGGGAAAAAACATTTTGATACATCACTTGACAGCAATGTGATGCGGTGATTTTGACACCCGTGCCGTAACCTATTTCTGAGTTCTTCCAAAACTCACAACGTTGTTTTCATCTCCACTATAATTGTGTCCATCTAACTTGTGGGCCTTCTTCAGGTAATGGGGTCTTCGTATAACGTATTTGAAATAAGCTCATTTGAGCCTGGCCTTTTGTGTCTTGAGTGAGAATTCGATTGATTTGTTCAGTGATCTGTTGGTTTGTTTTTTTGGCTGCCCATGGTATTTTACAGAATCATCTCCAACACCAAGTTCAAAACCATCAATAATTTTTGCAATGCTGTCTTTTTAAGTCCAGATTTTATTTCTGTAGAGAAAATATCGTTCTGTTCTGATGAGTGTAGGAGTACACTCTATAATAGTATCTGAATATTTTTTTAAAGCTTTCATGATTGCTCCAGCAAGTGCTAGTCTGTGCTGTGTTTCTTGACTGCTTATTCCTTTATTATTGATGATTGATTAGACCAGGGAGTCAAACTCAGGGCCCGCAGGCCAGACCGGCTCTCGCGGTGCTTAGATTTGGTTCTAGGATCAGCATGGAAACAGCAAGTGCTCAGCTTGCAGTGCCTCTGCCAGCAAAAATGGAGCATGCACCCTCCTCAAGTTCCATTTTTGCTGGCAGAGGGTTACAGGAGTCTATCCAGACTGAAAACGGGGCACAGGAAGGCTGCATGTGCCTCCCCTAAGCTCCATTTTTGCTGGCAGAGGACTATCAAAACTAACTAAAAACAAATCATGTTTTTGCATTTAGTATGCAAGAATGGACAGGAAAGAGAAAGAGTAAAGAAAGAAAAAGATGGAAAGAAGAGAACAAACAAGGAAAAATAAGGAAAGAGGAAGGAAGAAGAAGGAGAAGGAAAAAGGAGGGAGGGAGGAAGGAAGGAGATTATAATGAGAGTGAGGAAGGGTTTTGGAAGTCCTGCCTTAGCCACATGTGCCCCGACACAAATCCCATGTCACATCCACCATGGCCATGCCCCCACCCCTGTCCATTCCATGCTTCCAGACCACTGAGGTCAAACATAACCCTGATGCAGCCCTCAATGAAATCAACTTTGACACCCCTGATCTAGATATTATTATCTACCACTTCTATATCTTCGTTGTCTTTCCTGAGGCTGGTGATTCTATCTGTTGTCATAGTTTGAGCTTCTTTATATTTAATTGTAGTCACATCTTTCACTGGGCTCTTTAGCTTTTATTACTAGAATTTGCATATGCTTTGCGTTTTCAGCTGTCAAAGTAGATTGAGTTATTGTTTCCTATTCTTTTTTCTGATTCAGAATACAATGATAGGCTGCAGCAAAACACATATATGTTGTTTTCTGTCCCCCGTGTCCAGGAGAATCCAGAGATTAAGTTTTTTTTTTTTAAATCAAGATAGACAGCACAAATGAAGCCTTGTTTTTTTATATGCGTTTAACTCTCTACCGATGCTCCCACTTTATTTCTTTACACAACTCCCATCTTGGTAGTTTTCCATACTTGTAAACTCTGGTTTGCTCTTATTTATACATAATCATAGCACATATGCGAAGTTCAAAGGACATCTAATGGCAAGTGCTTATATGTTCGTCCTGTACTAAGTTGCTGACGACATACTTTCCTTGCGGTCTCTATTTCTCATATACACCAATGATTCTTGGCCATTTTCTGAAGCAAGCAAGCAAGCAAGCTTCAAAAGATGGGAAGATGATGCTGTGATTACCGTAGATGTAAACAAGAAAATTATGTGTTGTAGCATTAGAGAAGCATTTCCTATGACAGATAAATTTAGTTTAATAATTTGTTAGAGATTATTACAATTTCTTGCAAATAATGTGTAAAATTGCCGTCAAAGGGTAGGTATTTTAAATCAAGATTGTTTTATCAGCTTGTTCTACTTCCATATTAGGCCATCTGAGTTTATTGAAAATAAGCTATAAGGAGTGTTATTTTCTATTCTGTCTTTGGCTTAACCATTGAATACAACATAGCTTTATAATATTAGTATTATTCAGTACTGATTGTATTATGGTTTTCCTAGTAACAAAGTGGAAAACGTAACTTCCATTCATGACTTCTTTTTAAACTAATGAGTTCTGAAATATTTCAGTAAGATGCATCTTAGAGTTGTTCAAAAAACAAAATTAAAGAAAATTCCAACACTACAACCAACACCCTCTGGCATTATACTGGGGTAAAATATAATGATTTGGAAGGGGTATATTCAAGCATAACACACTAAGTCAAAACATTGTATTAATAAAACTTGTTGCATTGATGTAGTTGCTGATAGCTTGGTAATTAAGTCACTGCTGATGGATAGAGATAGAATTAGGGATATCAGAGTGAAAAAAAGTTTGGAGTTTTGTTTATGAACAAAAATCTTTTGATTCAGTTATGACTGAAACCCTTGTTCCATTTTGGATGATATTGTCTCTTCCGGCTGGCACCAATTCTTCAAGATCTTTAAGGCAAAAGACTTCCCTAGCAGTCTTTGCTCACAGCTGCCAGGGTTTCAAACTTACTCATAACTTTGTTCCTTTTCTATTGGAATCTCAACTGTTAGGAAGCAGTCTTTGTTTCTAGGATATCTCATTTCAGTATTTCTGATATTTATGTTGAATCATAATGGCTCACTTCAGTATTTCTGAATGTTTATGTTAGAAAACCTACATCACAGATACACCTATCTTTGTCTGTTGTAGGATTAAAAGAGAAAATCTTCTGTTTTAAAAAAACTTAATGTCAAAAGTGGCTGTATGATTACATGCCAAAGAGAGGTAAAATGAAGAAAGAAGAAGGCAGAAGAAGCAATGATATCATTTGCAAAGACAGCAGAAACCGGTTTGGTCTTAATTAGCTCTTATCCAGGATAAAATTCAATTATTGATTCCACTGGTTTGTTATTGGGATGTATTCTTACTGGTTTGATACATTTTCTGATAGTTTCTCCTTAATTAATCACAATCCCAGGGTGGATTTGATTTAAATCCTGGTTTAAATCACTAGTAAAAAGGCTAGATTTAAATCAATTCAATTTAAATCTGAATATTTAAGAGCAAGGTCATCTCTGACCTGCTGTCGACTCACCGATAGTTCCAATATTGCAGAATATACAGCCTCATGATACATAACTAAGCTCCATTTCATGTTGAATAAACTTAAGTTATTAATGTATCTTAAATAGAAAACTATCTTTAGATAGATTTTCACTCCAAAAACATTTTATTAAAATAAATTCGATTAAAAAAAATCCAATTTAAATAAATAAAAATCCAATTTAAATAAAAAAATGTTTTTTTTAAATTGATGTTTATCCACCCTGATTAATCAATCTCCACAATTAATTAGTGGAATGACTTGCCTCCAGAAGTTGTGGGTGTTTTGACACTGGAGGTTTTTAAGAACTATTTGCCTGAAATGGTTGGACTAGATGTCCAATTCTTTGTTACCTTTTGGGGACTCCAGCAACCCATGTTGTTTGACAATTTAAAATAAAAATATTAAAATCCTCACAGTTACATCCACTGCAGAATCCCCATAATCATGTGATTCCATTCAGGTGCTTAGCAACTGGCATGAATTTATGACAGTAGTAGTGCCCTTAAGGTTCTGTAATCACTATTTGTGACCACCTCAGCCAGCTTACTTCAAACAAAGCCCATGACCAAAGCCAGCTTCATTTAATAACCGTGGCAAAAAAAAGGTAATTAAATTGGGTGCAACTCATTCTTGCCTTGCTTAGCCATAGAAATTCAGGACCCCATAGCGGTCATAAGTGGAAGATTACTTGAAATATATATATTGGTATATATATACAGAAGTGTTACAAGGTGTGCTCATGACTTGGAAAAAAAGAGTGAAAAATGTTTTGAATGGATGTGATGTAACTATAACTATTAGCCATATTGGGTGCCCACTATGTTCTTGAACAATGAGCAGGAATTTTCATAATTCCAATACTGCACTGATGAACTTGCTTTCGGAGGCAGCAGACCTGAATTAAAAAAAAAATTCTAATCAGAAGAAAGGCTAGCTAAGTTTGGCAAATAAGAAAGGCTAGCTAAGTTTGGCAAATATGTAAAAACCTTACAATTCTAAGTTTATGTTTGATTTGGCAACTAATGTGTTTCTGTCTAGTAACCAGCATCTCCAGACTCTACATTGACTGACCTTGGACATCCTTAGCTCTGGCAAGCAGGTGTTTTTGTTCTTACTGTATTTCTGTTATCTCCAGCTGGTCTTTCCTTAATGAAATAATTCCAGACCCAGATACCTATTGTTAGAGTTTCCAGTTCGGTTTTTCTCACTTCAAATTACACAGGAACAAGAATTTGGGATGAAGGTCAGGTCTAAAGTTCCTGGTGGCAAGGAGTGTTCAGTATTAAGGATAGCGTGGGTGTTAAGATGCAGAAGGGCAGGCTGCTTAGATTAGACAAGGCAAAAGGTCGTCTCCCTCCAGGAGAAGCATAAATAGTATAAGCATATATTGAAAAGAAGATAATCTGAAAAAAATGATTGCAAAATCTAAAGCAACAGATGTTAACACAATTTGGCATGAGTAACTATTGGATATTTAATTGCTATGTAAATTGCATGAAGCATGAATTTTTTTCTAAAATTTAATATAAAGGACAGAATATTAAAACTCATATTGCAGCAAATATTTTTTTATTTAGCTATTTCTTATTATCGAGGAGGAGTTATTGAATGTTCTATGTTACTTAGATACATATATATATGACAGTTACTAAGTATCCAAATTTTGATCACATGACCATGGGGATGCTGCAATGGTCATAAGTGTGAAATCAGTCAGAAGTCACTGTTTTCAGTGCTTCTGTAATTTCAGATAGTCACTAAATGAATGTTTGTAAGTTAAGGATTTACCAGTATGAAGTTTCCTTGTACTGAATTATATTATTGCTTGTCCGCATTGGTATTGTCTGCATGGCATGACAAGTATTTTGTTGGAGACTAAGATGCTGATTTTTCCCAGTATTATGCTACACCAGGGTTTCCCAACTTTGGCAACCTCAAGATACATGAATTTCAACTTCCAATTTCCTAGCCAGCATGAAGAATTCTTTCAAAGAATTCCATGCTTCTTAAATTGTCAAGGTTGAAAAACTCTATGCTACAGTTTAAAATTAAAATCTTACGTGTATAATGTATGTACTTGTCTATAGATAAGCAGATTTGAATGCCTACCAGACTGCTGCAGCATTTTGGCTCCTGTGTGTATTTGGGAAGATTACTTCACCCACCCATATTTTAAACTTTAATCAAGCAAACAAGCTTTAACATAACCTGGCACTTATTCATCATTGGAAAACATTTAATAATCATTCTTATAAGGGGTTTTTTTTTACATGTCTTGAGAACAACCTCAAGTTGGCAGTCATTTGGAAAGAAAGCTGTTCTGGATTGTGTTAAAACTGTGGAAGACTGAGCAGCTGTTTACAGATGTTTGGCAGACACATTCTTAACAGCTGTTCACATACAGTCAACAATATATAGCCATGTAGATAATAGTCTATTCTTTACAACTCAACTTTTTCCCTTCAAAATAAATGGATATGATTATGATACATGATTAATATGTAATTATTTTTAAATTACAGTAACATGAAAAAAAGATATTGCATCATTTCTCAAGTAAAACAGAAATAAAACCTGCATTTAAAAAAAAATCCTATCAGAATTCATTTCCTCTTGGCCTTTTCAGCCTTAAACCTTAGTACTCCCTGACTTTTTTTTCTTTGAACATAATTATTTTAAACATCCTGCCAGCCTACAAAACAATAGCTGAAGATGCAGTTAAACTTTAGGAATTCTGATTTAATTGTAATTGTAGAGGCTTTGCCAGTGGATTCTGGTTCCTGGTATCTGTAAATCATTCTCACATTTTTATTTCAACAGTTACATTTTATGTAGCAATATTTTGTATATGCAGGTCTTACCAGTTTGAATAACAGGATTTTTTCCCAATACATGTAGCTTCTTATGTTTTCAGTCTTTTGCAATTTGTGATTTTTCCTTTTAAAATATAAAACTAGATCAGATCATAGATTGTTTTAGAAGAATGGCATGACTGCACCATCCTTTAAACAGGAAAGTAAATAGTTTGATGTGACATTATTATTTTATTTCATTTAACTTCCCTTCCCTTGTGAGTTTCACTAAATATGTGTCTAGAAATCCAGCTGATGTAAAATAAATATTAGAGATTTATTTTGGGGATATCCGAAACCGTATCCCAGTGTGGTCAAGGATCACGTGAACTCAGTTTTCAACTCAGTTGGGATATAAATAGGTGGACCAGTGTGATCAGGTTCTCAGTGTGGTATAGATATTTGTTTGTTTTTCTAGACCAGTGGATCCTGTTGAAATTATGATGCTAATACACTCTGGAATTGCTGATTTATTTTAAAAAAACCACCTACTATGAACCTACTGTACATTGGGTGGTTAATAAACCAACCTTGTGATTAACAAACCAACCTTCAAATTAATGTGTTTTGTATCAGTTAGAACACACTTGTTTGTTTCATAAAGAAATACAGAAAGTCTTAATACAGGTAGTTGCAAATCTACAAATGCAATTGGACAGAAATTCATATGCCAATGTAATTGGAAACCTTGATGTGACCCCATTGCTCGACAATGGGAATCTTGGCATTCCCCATTGCTATTGTTAGCCGAGGACTTGTCCCGATCCAATTCATTCCTGAACTGGTCCCAATCACCCCTAAGGCTCAGTTCTTCCAACATAAGAGAGTTCCTCCCCTTTAGTCCCCCCACCCACTCCTTCTGCCCTGTAGGTGGCAAACAGCTTCTGAACTGCAGTGTAGTGTGAAGCTTTAGCAGCCCTAAGGGTTGCAAAAAGCCCCAGATATTCAGGAATTCTGGGGATCAGCTCAGAAGACCATGAGTGAAGCTACCTCACCCCAACTTCTGCCATCACCCTACACTCTACCACCCCAGTTAATTGTTATCCTCCTCTTCCTCTTGCCAAGATATGACCAATCTGACCCTTCACAAAGCAGCTGCTATCTTACATGAAGCTTTATCCCCTGATTCAATAAGAAAACCACCCCTTCTGAAGTAAGCCCATATATCCAGTAGCTTCCTTATGAATGGCAGGATGGACATACCTCATCAGCAGAAGGAACAAGAAGACAGTAAAGGTCAGCTCAGGATGATGGATGAAGGACAGCAGGAGATACAAAGGGCAGGAGGTCAAAAGGGAAGAGGGAAATATATAGATAGGTGGGTTTTTTTTGGAAGTATGGGCTGTTTTAAGCATGGGCGGACTGCCAAGCATCCAAATTCAGGGACAGCCATTTTAAGTTGGGGACTAGGCTTAACTACCATTCATTCAACACTACTGTTAATTTCAAATGGTTGTTGGATGAACGCTTGTAACTTGAGAACAATGGTACTTGTTTAAGACTGATCCCTATGGTTGTATCTCATTATAAAAGAGCATAGATATATAATGCTACTGTTACAATTGTGCTATTTTGCACATCTCTCTTCAGCATTAACTAAAATTGTGATAATCGAGCCTCTGTCATTTGAAATTGTTTTGGATAATAGAGATAAATGCATCTCTAGGCCCCAATGAGAATGAGGACATTTCTGGACTTTCAAATTATGCTGAGAAAGTTGTAGAACCGGTTTAATTCAATAAAAGGATACTATAATGGTAAAAATTATCAAAATGGATTTGAAAATGCATTTCATTGGAACTTATTTGAAACTTGGCTCTTTCATATGAAATCCAACCAGCCTTGGAATAAAGAGATTATTCATGCAAGTCATTGTGATAAAATCTATGGAGGAATGTTTTTGGCCAATATCCAGAATATTGTTTACAAGAAGTAAAAATTTTGACTAATAAAATAGAGTTACTATCAATCTGGTGGATAGACACACACACACAAACAATATTTTCCAGAAGAAGTGATGTTGCAAGAATACAATGATTGTATACATCAACACACTGTAAAATGCAGGGATTTTAACGTGTGTAATATAATGTTTTGTACAGGCAGGCCTTCCCCCTCCTTTCTGCTTTCTTTTCTCTTGCTTTTTGTTATGGAAAAGGATTTAACCATGTAAACATGTTTCATACTGAAATACAAAAGAAATGTATGTCTTCATTTTTCCCTAGAAGAATAAGTTACAGTATAACCCTGAGTTGAACCAGCAAAATGTTCAGGTAATGCTAGTAGTCTTCCTATATATTTCAGCCAGCAGTAGCCATGTGAAGAATTGGGGATTGACTGATGAAAGTAGTATCATGGTGTCACCACGCAAATCCCAATCTTTTTGTGAGTGTGATAGGATGCTGTACACATGTCCCAAAGGAGCATAGCTTGCAATGTGACAGCATGACATTGCTTTTATAATTGTGATAAAAGCAGTGAGATCCAGGGAATGCCACAGTATACAGATTTTCTGTGCATTTCTCCATTATATTCAGGTCTGCCTTTTTCCCTCTGATCTGTGGTGTAGCAGCCAGAGAAAAAAATTACATTTTAAAGTAGTGCTTTAAATTAGAGATGCAAATAACATGTTGCAAAGTCTTTTTTCCCTTCTTTGTTATCAGGTTGCCATTTTGCCAGGAAGCAAAAAATTTCCCTTTGAATCTAGAATTCCTCTGTTCCTTTTGACAGACTTTCAACTTTCTATGCAGATTAGGACATTAAATTAGGCGCAAAGGCTGAAGCAACCCTCTTGCCTAATTTAACCTTGCCATGGTCTTGAAAGAGATTTACTAATGTTTACTAATGCTAATGGGTGGCAATTTGGTAGGGAAAATAATCCTTCCAAGTCTCTTGAACTGCATGCCCTCAGGATATGTATGAGGTCGTAAAAGTATTTCCAACTACCTTACCCATTTGATGGCCTTTAGGATACACAGTGTGTGGGGTTATCTATTATCCCACCATCTCAAAAGTCTCCTGTTCCAAATTAGGGTAGCTTTCTGAAGTTACACAGGGCTGGGGAAAAGATGCCACATCAGGATGGTCTCTATCTGGTGTTATAAGGGCAAGAAACATTAATTCCACCCACCATTCCTGGAAAAAATCTCCCTATTTGTTTTAGCAAGAAAGGAACCAGTTTTTATGTCTCTTGTTCCAGCAGATAATCCTTCATTTTAAACAAAAAAATTTAGATAGAAACATAAAGATTTGTATCAGCCTTTTAGGTTGGCACGACTGCTGAGGAAACAGATGTGTGAAGTGTCTAGAATGGTGAAAATGGCTGGATTCTGCTTGGAATGGGGCAACACCCTGTTCTATAAAGCTATCTGTTGCAAATAAAAAGCTTGTGTTAATTTTCTTACATTGCAAACATGATGTGCCTGTGTGTGGGTGTGTATGTTCTGTTTGTCGAGAGCTACAGTACCTCTTCTTTTTCACATCCACTATATTTCTGATTAAGATTATTGGAGCATGACTTCAATGAGTTTTAAAATAGGCATATTAATCTGAGCCTCCATCCAGGGATATATTTTCACTGTAACTTAGTGATAAAAGCACCTCCCTCATTTACTCTTCCATGGCTTTTTTTCTTTTTTGTCTCTGGACATATCTCTGAAATAATAACAAAAATATCCTCTTTATTCAGTTCAGGAGAGCTCAGCACAAATAGGGAAAAAACAAAACAGTCTCTTTGAGGAAGCTGCTGTGCTTTAAAGATAAAATGCAAGGTGAAAACAAATATTTCTTAAAATGAACTGCATTTTTCTTCTGATAGGCTAGAGAATAAGGTATGTGAGATGGAAAAAGAACAATAGACATTCTTCTTAACTTGGGCATCTTTTCAGGATTTAATTTTCATTCCTGCATTTGACAAAAGCAAATTAAAACTAACATTTAATGATGAGGCATGTAGTTTTATTAATGTCCACTTGTATCCTGTATAATAATATTATAGTGTAGCATTTTGTATTAGTTCTATCCAGAATTTATAATGAATACTCATAATAAATAATTTATTGAACAAAAAAATTACAAATTAATACTAAATTTATTCAGATCAGGGAGGTTTTGGGTGTGTGTGTGTGTGTGTGTGAACATGTAGCTGATCTGGATGTAAAAACTACCAGTGGGAGAAAGATATAATTTAGAAATGTGAAATGTATTGATTTCAATTTCTTTTGTTCTAAAACAGCAAGTAAATCATAGGAGCCAAAATGGCTGAAGGCATACATCTTTATAATATTAAAATGGTCATCTGAGAGTAAAGCAAAGCTCTAGGAATAGCTCAGCGTGGATATGATAACGGTTTTTGCATGGAAAACAACTCAAAAGGCTTTAATTATTTGGAGCATCTTGCTGTCATGCCTCTGCTGTTGTTTGCAATGCCCTCCCACTAATTACTTCATCAGTAAGCATGCTCTTTTTTTTTGTACCAGTTAGATCAGCGATACATATTTGTTATGTAGGATACCTGCAGTATTTGTGATCCTATATTTACATCTAACTTGGCATTAGATTTCATTGTTCATTGGATTTTATATACTCATTTTGAAAAGCAAATGAAAAGCTATAATTGTGGAACAAATCATTAAAAAACCTGCATATAACCCATTCTTGGCTAAAAAGAAGGATTAAAATATTTCAAATAAACATTTATGCTTATATTTCACACACATACACACACACACATTTTCTTTTAATGGTATTTAGCTTGCAGTTTTGAAAATAGAAGTGAATTTCTTCAATTTCCTTTCTCAGTCTGCTTCTGGTATATAATTAATGCTTGTCCTTCCTCCCTCCCTCGCTGCCTCCCCCCCACACCCAATGTGATAGAAGTTTGGTGGCAATAAAGTACATGAGAAACATGAAAAAACTAATTTCCGTTTTTTAACAAAGGAATTAAAAACCATTTTGTGCAGAAAGTGACACCACTGTATGCTAACTTATACATTCATCTGTAGCCTAACACTGTCTTAATTTAGTTGCTGTAGATATCCAAGTACAACATACCACGTTTTTTCTTCCCAAATTCTGCTGATATATGTGAACAATTTGAAATTTTCCTTTTGTAACCTCTTAAGAAAGCTATTATTTAAAATGTTTTGCACTGACAATTTCTCTCTCCTGAATTGCTCAAATCAGCTAATTCAGTGAATTATAACTATGAACCACAAATTGTCTGTGGGACCACAGCTAAAGCAATAAAAGGAAATAAGTTATTTGCTTGAATAAGCAGTAACTATTGCTGTGCTTTCTTAGCTTTTTCATTAAATCTGAAAGAAACTTTGTTCATTCAATCAATCTTAGTCAATTTAAGGATTTTAATTCATAGTTGCATACTTTAATTGATGAGTTTGGAGTTTAGACAAATGCTTTATGTTTTGAAAGCAGTTCTTCTGGTGTTTACAGTTTATTCCAAGGTCTACCGTTATTTGAAATGTAAAGATAAATGAGTAAATAGATTTTCCTGAGAGTGAGCTATAGCTTATTTTCAATCAGTAAAACATTCTTATACTTTAATATATCTCAAGTGTGTCAGATTTTGCTGATAAGGTAAAGGTTCCTCTTGCACATACATACATACTAGTCAATCCTGATTCTAGGGGCAGTGCTCATTTCCATTTCTAAGCCGAAGAGACAGCGCTGTCTGCTGACAATTCCGTGGTCATGTGGCTGGCATGACTAAACAACGGAGCTTGCCACCAAGGTAGTCCCTATTTTTCTACTTGCAATTTTTACATGCTTTCGAATTGCTAGGTTGGCAGAAGCTGGAGCAAGTAACAGGAGCTCACTCTGGTTCAGGGCAAGGTTCTAGGGATTCGAACTGCCAGCCTTTCTGATCAACAAGCTCAGCATCTTAGCCACTGCACCCTCCCCATTTTGCTGATACATACCCTTTAATAATCAACTAGATGAAGAGAAGGCTTTTTTTAATCTTAAGTAGTATAAAAAAGCAACATTTGAGAAGATGGACTTGATGATACAACTAATATATGTGGAAACAGGTGGCAGCACACATGTTTTTTCCAATAAGTGTTCTATTTCTCTGCTAACTGTTGGAAGTCAGTTGACTAAAGTATCCAAAACCTCTGGCTATTTTATTTCATTTATTGCCTTCCTCTATTCTAGGATTACCCGATTTGGACTATAAAAAATCCATGCAACAGTTAGATGACATTAGATACAGAAGACTCTTAATTGGTGCAGTCCAGAATTTTGAAGGCCAGTAGTCCTCTTTTATATTCTGCTTTTCAGCCAAGAATATTTTGTAATTAAAATATACTAGTACTATTTGAACCTGGGTCTTGACTTAGAGGAGTTCTTGGGAAAGTTGTTCTTTTGTTCAAGAAAACTGCCTTCAGAACTGGCTGTTACCTAAATAGTCTCACAGGAAACCGAAATATGATTTAGACCATTATCTGAATAGACTTACAGGAAGCTTCAATTGCAGCTTTCTTCTGGATACAGTTCAGTGGCTTTCAGTGAGAAAGGACTACAGATTTTTGTAAGTAGAGTGACATTTTTGTTAGATAATTATTAATGGAAATATAAATATATTATCTAGGAATCATGCCATTTTATCTCTATTTTTTTCTCCCCTTGGAAGAAATTTATTTAGTGAGATGAGCTCTAAATATTGTATGGATTTTGTGACTGAAGCTGCTAGTGAGTTTAGCTGATTTTAAATAATTGTGGAAGTGTATTAAAAAGATGAGTGCACCTTAACTGTTGAAATTATTTAGTTCTCTCAGTAACCAGTGAGAGCAAATAAAAACAAGTTTAGAAACTTGCATTGTATATGTTTGAAGAAATATCTAAATTTTGACATGAGAGATGCCTAGCATGATGCATTTTTGTGGCAAAACATGAGTTTGCCAGGATTAAAGAAATAATACGTCTATAATCAATAATACCTCAAACATTTGAATAAAATAAGTTTCATGTAATTGGGAACTCCCCTGTTACATTAACATTTTTATTTCTCTATATTGCTGTGTTTCTCTGTTCCTGGATTTACTTAATAGAAGATGCTGCTTAAATTTTAGTAAGAGAGAAAGTAGCAAAGGAGAAAGGTTTGTGGCAAAATTAAAAGATCTGCTCAGGGCCGGGGTGCTTAGATCTGACCCGCAGGGACGCCTAGAAACAGTGAAGGACTGGCCCATGGTGCCTTTGCAGCTAAAATGGCGCTTGGGAAGCCTTTACAAAGCCCTCCGAGCTCCATTTTTGCTAACAGAGAATGCAGGAGGCTGTCGCAGCTGAAAACAGAGCTCGGGAGCCTGGCAGAGTGCACCATAGGCATCCCCAACACAAGTGACATCGAGATGGCCACACCCACTCCGACCCCCTGATGCGGCCCTCAATGACATTGAATTTGGTGCATACTTTTACACATATTAAAATAATTGTTTTTTGAGGTGAATACTTTTTGCCTAAGATATATTGCTTAGGAATAATTGTTTGGAATATTTATTTATTTTCCTAGAATTACCTTGTCATCTCCCAAGCAGGCTAGACAAAAAACACATTGATGCCAAAGTGGTATTATGGGTATATGCGCATGACCACAATTTTTACAATGATGATATATCAAGTATGGCATCTGGATACTTTTTGCTCCCAAATTATGGGTTACTTTTGAGATTCTGGAATGAGAAGTACCTACAAGAAACAGCTAATAGATTTGGGTGAGAATTTCAAATGGTATTACCAGGTTAAAAAAAAAACCACCTGATTATAACAATGTTCATTTGCAAAGAGAGAAGATTGATCTTTTATAGAAAAAGCCTGAACATAGCAGTTTTACAAATTGTAGATCCTTTTTATTTGTTTAGCATGGCTCATTTAACTTTAGTCAACATGAATAGTTTCTCCAAAGCTTCTTTTTCTTTTCTTCCTTTTATTTTATTGATCAAGATCACTGAGTTCTTCTAATGGAATCCCCTTCCTCTACATATAGAGAGTCACAATTTAAGTGAAGCTTGGCTAACTGGTTGATCTCCAGATATTTTAGGCTATATTTGCCCACAGTTTCATATCCCATTAAGAAGGAGTGAAGCAAATCTTTTTCTCCATTGCTGAACCACACAGAGCTCCAACTGACTGCATATTTATTTGTTTGTTTGTTTATTGCTAGTCCTCTTGAGCTTTGTAATGACAGTGCTCATAGAAAATCACATTACTGATAAAACATGCCTTTAAGGAACTTACCCTGCCATTAAAAATAAAAGTTCCTGCACTTTCTTACATCTAGTGCAAGTACTCTGCTCCCTAATATTACAACAGACAGATTATGAAAGTGCACCAAAGTTTTCACAAGCTGCAGTGGTAGAGTTGTGAAATTTAAGCTTGTACCATAAACCAGTTACACTGCATTTCTTTAAGGCACAATGAGATGATCCCTCCTGTTGTGTCAGTTTTTGATGTAAACCAAACCAGGAAACTAACTCTACAAGTTTGACTGGAATTATTTTTTATTGATATAAGCTATGGTAACAGAATCTTGAAAACTTGGCTGTATTTTTCCCTTTTTCCTCTTATATCCCAAAGAGTTAGGCCGGAGCCTGTCTGGATTTCTTTTTTAATGTTTTCCTTGTTTCCTGGGCTTGAAAAGCATGTTTTTATACTTTTTTTTTCCTAACCATCCCCGCATAGTTCTTCCAAAATGATCTCTGTAGTTGTCTCCAAGTTGGTTGCAATGACTTCAAATTAATTGAAAAGTTTTTAATCTAAATTTGAGACTGTGAAATTGTTTGATACCTTACGTAAGGAAAATCGCTCCCAGTAAAGTCTTGAAACTAAGTCAATGATGTGATTCTTTGCAATTGTTCTTTCTTCTCATTTCTTTCCAAAAAGTTTATGCCAGAAGAACAAATAACCTTTGCATTATGCCCAAACATATTTTATCAGGAGTGTTGCCTAGATGTGTTATATGTTCACAATATTTTAGTCCTCTCCTGAAAAGTATTCAGTGTGAAATTACAAAATGCAACGCTCATTAAAAAAAATACATCAATTTAAAAGACCAGTCCAGAAAGTTTATTGTTCAATGAACTCAATAGTACTCTTACATTTCGACCCATTTTCTTTCTACTTCTGCATTTTGCTCTGAAAAATAAAAAAGATGGAGAAGTTACTTCAAGCTTGCACTGTGGTGATGATTTACTATAGCTTCTTCATTCCATTTTTGAAGTTCAAAAAAGAAAAAGTGAACAGAATAGGTATGTCCAATTTTATTTATTTGTATCTTTGAGATGGACTGGAAATAAGGCTACAAAGCTAATTTTTTTTCTATTGTGTCTACATTATGAAATATCCTTCCCCTAAAAACTAGGCTGACGCCTCGTGTTGACCTTGTAGACCATTTTGAAGGCCCTATTTTCCTGTCTTCAAGGAATAGTTAAAATTATCACTGCTTGGACATCTTCTTTTAAATTAAATATTATAATTCTTATTACATTTTGTGTTTTAATGAGTTGTAAAGATTCAGCAGCATGCATATTTAAAAAATAAGTCATACCCCTACAAATGAACCATTAAGAAATAATTTAGCTATTTTTTTTTATTTCAACAGGAAAAATAGATGGTAACTCAGATTTCTTGCTCATTAGCAATTTTGAATCTCTACTTAGTATTCGGACTGGCATTTTGACTTTTACAACACTTTTATTTTAAATGATTTTATTTTAAAGTTTTAATTTTTAAAATTAACCAAAAGCTTTTAGTTATGTTTTTAATCTTGGAAAAGAAATAGCAATAAACTGGAGTCAATTGGAGATAAGAACTAAGGTATAAAATTATTGCGATTATTGGCTTCTAAATGCGAATTTTTTTTAGAATAAATGTATTTTCTTATAGTTGAACTATGTCTGAGGACAACTGAAAACACATTACTTTTTGTGGTATTTTTCTAAAACAAAATGCCTTAATTTTATATGGAATATGGGATTTGTTCAGTTGATAGACCTTCTGAGAAGCTGTTGATATTTGTAAGTAAACTGTTATTATGACATTAATTAATTGTAATTGCTTTCTGACCCCATAACAATTAGCATAGACAGCTATGCATTGCAACTGACATATCTTAGTTTTATTATGCACTTTATAAAATCAGTCCATTCTGATTAAAGCCCTGCTCTTGAACCCGGGATCTCCCTATTTTTTGCATTATACAGATTAACCTATACAATATATTATTTCAAAATATTGCAAACAGAAAGCAGCAGTTGACTTTTAAGATATTGAAGCTGTGTAGAGTCTGCTACAGTACCATGTATTTCTATGTATTGTATTTGATTGTTTGTTTAGAATATGCTTTCAGTGATGATTATTGTGACAGTTATCCCATTAGTTAGTCTCTCTCCATTTCTAATAATACAAAAAATACTGACCAAAGAAAATGGCCAGCCAATAATGTGCATAACAACCTGTTTATAGGCTATTCAACTTGGAGCAACATCAAATGCCATGTACATAGCTGTCGCCTCTAATGGTAGGAGAGTTATATAATGACATTTTTGGGGTTAAGAGAGGATCTACAACTTAGTTGTATAGCATACTGTATTTTTCAGTGTATAAGACACACCTAGATTTTGGAAAAGGAAAACAAGAAAAGTTGTATTTGGAAAGAATGGGTGGTTTGCCTATTAAACCTTGGCAAAATTAGCTAATGTTATAAAAGAGAATGTATTCAAAACTGATGTGTGTAATTATCTAAAGAGACACTTGTACCCCATGTCCATTTTCTTCTTATTCAAACTATTAAGCTGTCAGCCCTCCTACCACAAATCTTGGAAATTTGGTAAATATACAACTAATTAACCAAACTTTACAATTACAATCATTATGTGAACAAATGTGACATTATCTCTCCACAGTAGCGCTTGCAGACTTAGGTAGGATACATACGTTTATCAAAATGGGGAAAAAAACTTTATTTAAAAAATAGGCATTTGATGATGATAGAAAATACTCAAAACTGGAAATGCTGGAAGACCATAAAGGCTGAGTGATTCTGGGAAGAAAATAAGAAGAGTGAAAGAGAATAACAAAGATTATTGACTCTGGGGGCTGGGGAGAGAGAATATAAGATGTGGGGGGGGGGAGCTAAAAATGGCTCATTTTTCACCTGGTTTTTTTGGCTTTCCAACCCCTCCTCCCCCGCATCTTGTATTCCCTCTCCCCATCCCTCAGAGGCATTTTGCAGGGCTCTAAAAGCTTCTTTTTTGTCAAAACTGGACACGTGGCTGGGGGCTTGGGAGGCAAAAAATGACTGTACTCAATGTATAAGATGCACCATAATTTTTACCTACCTTTAGGGGTTGGAAATGTGCGCCTTATACACCAAAAATATGGTGTATTATTTGAATGCAGAAATCTAAAAAAAGTGTTTCAGTGGAAAAAGCCAGAGAAGAGAGATAGGAAATTTGATTTCCCTTGCATTAGACCAGTGTTTCTGCTTCAATATAAGTCACTTTGTCTATTTATGCTATCCTGATATTAACTTCTAGTCAGCTTGTAAATGATTTGTCAGGTATTTGAAACTAATTAATTGGATATTGATTGCTATTATAACATATATATTAAGGAATGACCAAGGAATTCTTGGCTTTCAAGACAAGTAAAAGCTTGTCTCAAACAATCGTGATCCCACATTTAGAAGTGGCAACGTTTTTGATCTACTTTTTACTTTAGAGCAGATGGTTGAAAAGTTGGGAGGACATTGTAATTAATTTTGCGTCATTTTCAGGCCATTTTCTTCTCAGTTTGTGATTCCAGCACCTGCATATGAAAGGTGGGCAGATTAAGATGGTCTACTTCAGAATTCTGATGGATCACTTTGTTTTTCAGGAGGTGGTTGGGGATTTTCTTGCTTCTGAAGACTACCCAGGAGGTGCAAGTAATAAGTGTCAACTTCAGTGCTGAAATTTAAGCAGTTCTAAACCTCCATTGAGGAGCTACAGTTGTTGCCAATACATTAAGATATCAGAGTTCTGATATTGACACTTGCATCCATGTTACCTGTGACACTGCAAATGAAGTCTGTGCACCCATTGTGGTGGGCTTGGGAACAATTGCTTCCCTTCAGGATATCAAAGGGGCACAGATTTTCAGGGACCAACAGTCTCTAATTGCCCTCCACCCATTTAATATTACTACTCAAGATGTAGACACCTACACTTCTTGAGTAAAGAGCAACAGCAAAAGTTGTGCACATTCAGCCTTTGTAGACTAGAACAATCTGCTATGTGCTGCTTGTTTTTAAGATGCTTAAGAAGATTAATATCCTTATGCAACCTGCCAAGAGTCTGTGTGATTGGGTGCAACAGAAAATATGTAAATAAGTAAAAAAGAAGCCAGTCGTTGCTAGATCAGAGCAGTTATAAAGAATGGTGTATGCATAAAAATCCCTGTCAGTTTTTAGTTTAAATGGAATTCTTTCCTGAAGTAGCATGACATAATGGTGTGTATGTAAGCCTGGAAAAGATTCAGGAGCACATGGATTTAATAGAGATCAGCTTTCTTAAAATTGGTTCCATGAAGATCAGTTGCACTTCAGTGATAAAATTTACATAGAGAGAATGAAAGCAAAACAGCATTAATTTTCCAATAAGCTTCTGTTCCAATAGAAAATAAAATTTGTAGTTCAGGGTTGAACTATAGGATCCTTGGTGCTCTCTGAGCTTGGTTGGTTGTTGTTGTTTTTTGTTTGCAGAAACTACATTCTCCTTCAGATATGTTGGAAGAAATACCCATCTGGGTTCAATTCCAAGTGGAGAGAAAGACACTGGAAACATGGAGGCTGGTTGGAAAAGATGGTTTCATTGTGAAGCAGAACCACTAAGCACTTGTGATCCTGAGTAGTTGGCCACATGGAAAGAGAGAGAGAGAGAGAGAGATAACCTGTCTTAGGCTTTGAACTTGAGCTTCCTGTTCCTGTGGCAAGGGCATGTAGGCTATTGACTGTCAGACTCCCAGGGGGCTGTGCAGTGTTAACTTTGTAGGCTGTCTTGAGTTGAGTTGGCTTGGTTGAACCTTGCTGGGTGATGCAGTCTTCCCAGATGCCATGTTGCCATGTGATGCAGATGGATGGATAATCCTATTATGTCCTAAGTATGAAGATATTTTGTTTTATAGATAAGCTGGCCCAGCCTTCGTCTTGTAGATATCTGCTGGGGACAGGGAGCTGAGGTCCTTTAAGATTTTTATTTCTCTTTTAATATTTCCTAAAATATTTCATTCTTCTAAGGGGGATGGATCCTAACTTTCTTCAGATATATTGATAGAATTTGACAGAGCTTTAAAGTTTTTGAAAGGAACATAGCATTCTAACAAAAATTTCCATCTAGCTGCAACCATCATATTTGCTTTACCTTCTTTACTAATGGAAGAAATATGGATCGTTCTACTTGTCTGTGGCATCTTTTTTGGGATAATTCCAGTTTTCATCGATCCCATTAAGAAAGTGTTGCAGAATATCAGCTACCATATGTCAATTGCCCTTTGCTACAATAGCTTAATGTACAGGTATATTACTCAAGAATTACAGACTTGAAAAGATCCTGTGGTTCAGCATGTCCAACCATCAAGTCCCTCATAGTGAGATCATTGACTAGGCACTCTTAAAAGTTACTTTTGAACCAATCCCTAATGCTTCCCCCAGCCAGACAGGTGATGCTGTGGCAGTGCTGGCTGAGTGTATAAAGGCTATAAGGGTCAGATGGTTCAGTCCTAGTTCAATGGAGTGCTTCTGGGTTTTTGCTTTCCAAGAACAGTAAGTATTTCATCTCTGACTCTGGACAGGCTGCCACTTCCATGGGATGCGTTGGTTTGTGCAGTTTTGGGATTCTCTTAGAATCAAATATTCTGCACAAGGAGCAGGTGGCAGCCATGGCTAGGAGGACCTGAATAATATAATAATGTAAACTGAATAGATTTAAAAACAGCTTCTATCCCAGAGTAGTAACTATGTTGAATTCTACTGTATAGTGCAATATTAATGCAATATCAGGGGTTTTCAATAGTATAGAACGGTGATGGCTAACCTATGGCACAGGTGCCACAAGTGGCATGCAGAGCCATCTTGCTGGGCACACAAGCTGTCAGCCAACTTATCTCCAGCTGTGCGCATGCATATGCAATTGCACATGCCCACGTGCATGATTGCAGAGACCAAACTGGTCTTCGGGCCTCTGCTGTGCATGCGCATGATTGTAACAGGAAATCCAGCTGGTCTTCGGAGCTTTCCTGCACATGCACACCCGATTGCTCATATGTGCGTGAGTCCCTGCATGCAATGTTCATGCACTGGATATGCAAAAGCTGCATGCATATGCAGATGGTGCGGTTGTACATGCAGTTCATGTGGAGAAGCCGCACGCAAGTGCTGTTTGTGCATGCAAAGCGCATACTTTTCGGTACTCAGTAAGTAAAAGGTTCACCACCACTGGTATAGAATGTGAAGGATGTGTGTCTGTGATTTATTTTGTAGTTATAATGTACACTGAAGATGGTATTTAATTTCGTTGTATGAGGTGCAATAAAGTAAACTAACTAACTTTGTAAGTCTTGTTGTGCAAACGTTGAGTGTCTTTCTGGGCCAGAAAACCTTGTTCATGGTCAGTCAAACCTTGGTCACTTTCCATTTGGATTACTGCAATAGGAACGCCATGATGGCATAGTGGTTAGAATGCAGTATTGCAAGCTAACTCACTGCTCACTGCCAGGAATTTGATTCAAAGCGGCTCAAGGTTGACTCAGCTTTCCATCCTTTTGAGGTCAGTAAAATGAGAACCCAGATTGTTGGGGGCAATATGCTGACTCTTCAAACCGCTTAGAGAAGATTGTAAAGCTCTATGAAGTGATATATACTGTAAGTCTAAGCGCTATTATTGCTAATATACTACTCATCTAATATCTTTGTTGCGTGAGCTGCACTAGTACTCAGATTCAAGGAAGGTTGAAGTTAAGACTGTTTTGAGGCTATGTAGAGACTCTGGGCAGATTCCTTTTTTGACTCTACCCCCAAGTTCAGCCACTCCTTGCTTGCTTTAAAATGCATCACTAACTTTTTTAAAAGCAGAGTTTTCTAGCCTGCAATGATTGTAGGCAATAAATGGCTTATCTGTGTCTGCTGTTTTGGAATAAGTACGTAACAGCACAAAGTGCTTTCTTATTGCTTTCTTGTTGTATCGATCATAGCGGTTTAGACGGGCAAAAGGTTGCTGGGGGAGAAAATCTGTAAAAATTAAGTTATAATATTGTGTAGTTTAAAAAAAGTTATTATAAATAATAGAGCTTTATCTTGCCCCCTTTTTTTGCCTTTTTTAATGGTTGCATAGATACTGTGAAATATTTAAAATAGATTTATTGTTTTTATGACTCTTATTATTCTGGATACAGTTCTTAATGTGGAAAGAGCTTTCCAGTTGAGTATTTCAGAGTATTAGAGTATTAGACACAATAGGTTATGTTAATAATAATCAGCTGAAGAGAGTCTCAATATCATACTTACTGCATTCAGAGCTGATGAAAAAGTATGTACTTTTCATGAATGAGATTGTGGTTACCGAATTTCACCCTCTTCTTCCACTTGAAGTTGGGGATATTTAGAGGTTAGAAAGAAGTTCATATTTGCTAAGAAATCTCAACAAATTAATGCATCTGCAAGCAGTCCATCTTTAGTTGTGGATCTTCTTACTGCAAGCCTGGATTCTATTGTTCAGTGCTTCAGGAAACCATGATTGAAATGCAGATTTTTTTTTTTTAAAGAACTATATGCATTTTCTGGAAGCAAAGGAGAAACTCCTGTATGCTTTGCAGCAACCTTAAGGTCTGTTGTAAATTGCTAGGAGAGATACATCCATGCAAGTATTTGAACATGATCAGAAAGAAATTGGTCACAGCTTGTCTTTATGAATGGAGAAAAGACTTATTAGAGATATTGGATAAAATATTGAATTGCTATTTTTTAAAACAGAAATAGTAACCAGTGATGAAGAAGTTGGGGTGCTGTGTATCTTTTCTTCCTTCCATAAGAGAGCAAGAAAATTTGATACTTCAGAACTTCAAGGCTAATTCCAAGTGTTTGGAATGCTAGTGAGAATTATTTTAAATAATTCAGGAAGGCCATCATGCTTCAGGGAATTCACAGGACGTGTCTTCCCCAAAAAGTTTTGGTCCTCTCAAAAAAATTAAAAGTGTTTTCTAGAAACATCATCTTCTGGTTGTTGGTAATATAGAAATCTGGTTTTTGTTTTCAATAGGTATTCAATAGTTATGTCTTCTTTTAGGCTAGACAATGTGATAGACATGAAAGTTTATGCTGTCTGTGTTGCCTTCCTGTATTTTATTGTTACTATTCTAAAATTCCTGTACTGAATTTCATATTTTGGGGGAGGAAGTATATTGTGTATGGAAAAGAAGACTAAAAATTGCCACTGATTACATGTTGCCCAAGAAGCAATTTTATTTTGCTCTTTAGCAACCAGTTGAGTTGTAAGAAAGTTACAGTTTAAAAATGGATTGATTTTTTTCAACAGCCTAGTTTCCATTGTAAAGAAATGTCTTGTTTTCAGCTAGTTGTTTTAAAATGGACAGATCTGTGCTGCAACCCAACTACTTTGGCAAGAAAATAAGGGCCAGGAGTGGTGATGGCAAAAGTCAGTGCATCAGGGGTCAAAAGAGAATATCTTTATTGGAAGTCATTTTCAGACTGGATTATACTTTGATGAAAATAATGTATACAAAGAAAGATGGTGTTTACAACATTTTGTGCAATTCTGAATGTTTTGTTTTGTTTTAATACATAATATTTATTATATACATGAGGACTAAAATATCTGGAATGCATGAGGTTCCAATCATCTGATCTTACCACCACTCTGCAGAGGGAAGAGGGATTGTGACACTTCTGTAAGGACATAATTGAAAGAAAGAACTAAATTTAAGGCTACAGAGCAAAGAGAATAAGAGT
Source organism: Myanophis thanlyinensis (assembly GCA_017656035.1). NCBI lineage: Eukaryota > Metazoa > Chordata > Lepidosauria > Squamata > Homalopsidae > Myanophis > Myanophis thanlyinensis. The sequence goes on from JAEANM010001158.1 coordinate 27,667, forward strand.
CAGTGTCGCAGGGTCTTAGAGTTGTTGTGTTGGGAAAGATTTTTTTTCCTATTATTTTTTTCTCCTATTTTTTTAAGTGACTGAGCATTGCTGACTTGAAAATGAAACCAGATTTTAAGAATTATGCAGCAGGACTGCAGGCTGATCCTGATTCAAATGCAAAAAAAATATCATAGTAATTCAGAATGCACATAGCATCTATAAAGATAAAGGTTCCCCTCGCACATGCATGACAAAGAGCCAGCCCTGTCTGGTGACAATTCCGTGGTCATATGCCTGGCATGACTAAACACTAAAGGCGCATAGAGCACTGTTACATTCCCACCAAGGTGGTCCCTATTTTTCTACTTGCATTTTTACATACTTTGGAACTGCTAGGTTGGTAGAAGCTGGGGCAAGTAATAGGAGCTCACTCCATTTCACAGCGCTAGGCTGAACTGCCGACCTTTCTGATTGACAAGCTCAGTGTCTTAGCCACTGAGCCACTGCATCCCCCTAGCATCTATAGCTTTCTGTAAATGTATTGTTTCATGGGATTGTACATGGCAATCACACAGGCCTGATAAAGTTTTTTAAAAAGAGTTTCCAAATGCTCCAAATCACTTTTTGCCCTTTAACTCTAGATTGTTACACAAGCCTAATTAACAAGGCACCCTTTTTAAAAAAATCTTATTTCATATTTGATGGTGGGGCTTTGAAATGTTCAATAAAATAGTTTTATTTTATAAACTGCATGGTTCTACTATAGCTTCATTTTATATATGCAGTAGGCTAAAATTTAATTCTTGGAAAATAAATATGTTTATAATTCTTGAACTTTATTCTCAATGAAATAATTGTTTTTCTTCATGGGAGATGGAGGTAGTGATCAGATTCATTTATCATTTTAGGCACTCACAATATACTTTATTGTGTTTCAAATACTATGATTTGAATTTTTAAATAATCCAGTATTTCTAATTTTACCAATAATATTTATCTTTTTTTTAGATTTTAGAGCCCTAAAACCAAGTAATGTATTTGAATAAGCACTGAGGCATTCTAAAAATACATGCAAAATATGATTATTTCCAAACATTAAAAATACATTTTCTTCATCAGAGTTTTGTAGAGAGTGCTATTTTTAATTGCTTCTTTTCTGGAGCCTGAGAGTTAAACATCTGAAAAAGATTTGCTGAGCTGAGACAGTCAGTTTCAACAGAAAACAGAGAGTGTCCTTTGATCTCATTTAGTAGTGGCATGTCAAGAGACATTGATGCATAACATCTTTTCTGCATATCAAACAGGGAATACAAACTGGTGTTAAAGCCAAGTTGCATGTTGGATAGAAACAAGGCATTCTACATTTTGAGATTCTTCCGGTACATGCAACAACCATTTTTGTTATATCTGTGAGAAAAACTGGAAAGCAGAATTGAAAACATTATGGATTAAAATTTATCCAAAAGATTTATATTATACTCAAAACAATGTATGGTAGAATGCTTCAAGATTTCCTTAGCTTTCCAATTAAAAATATACATTTTTAACAATAAGAAAATAAAACTAATTCATTAGTTTCAAGTTGTAGAAGGCAAGATTAAGTATTGGTAAGCATGAATTCAAGTTTTCCACAGCATATGCTGATTTCATATAGCTAAGTTTTTAGCAATAGCTTTAGAATCCAGCATTAATGGAGCTCATCTGAGAATATTCAGGTAGTCCTAGACCAGGGGTCTGCAACCTTTAAGACATAAAGAGCCACTTGGACCCGTTTCCGAAGGAAAAAAAAAACCTGGGAGC
>JAEANM010001159.1:0-29445 GCA_017656035.1 Myanophis thanlyinensis
TACAGCCAATAAAAACAACAATACATACAATCCTAAAAAACCATTTAAAATCATTAGATTAGGCTGATAGTTTAAAAAATATCAATATACAATATCAAATATTGTAGCCAGAATCTCACTGAAAATAAATGTAAACAAAACTTTCCTATCTATTGTTAGAATTACAATTCCTGGGTAGAGACAATTATCAGATGATGAATACAGTCTATACATGTGGAAACTACTCCTATGCACTGAAAAATAGCTTTAGTTCACTATGTTGAGATCTTGTTTGAAACACACCAGATGTTAATTAAGCAATATAGGAAAAATTATAATATTTATAACTTGCTCCAATCTTATGTCACAACAAAACTTTAAACTATTAAAACCACTAATGCATCAGAGTTATCATTCACTTAACGAAGGCCCAACCCACCACTATAAATGACTGCTGCTTCCAGAATGGCAGACCCCATAGAAGGCCTTTTGCCTACTCTAAGCCTGATAAACCTTACAAAAAAGGAATGATCAACAGGTTCTCTTTAAATAACTAGACCAAATAGGCAGATTTGATTTTGGCAAGGTGTTACCTAATAGAGTTATATTGTAAAAGACTTTAAAGGGGAAACCAGAACTTTGAATTAAGCCCAGAGGTTTGTTGCAGTCATTTCAGAAGAGGTTTTCTTCCTTTATAAGGGTGACCTGTTAGAAGTTTAGCTGCTGCATTGTGTACCGGCAGTAGATTCCAGATTGTATCCAAAGGATAAATAAATGTTTCCCAATGCCACCAAGAGAATAGTTAAGTATCTGCTGAGATAACAAGGTAGAGGAAAAGGTCTAGAACTTACTAAAGGCTCTGATGTACTATATGTTCTGCAGGGACTATATCTTCTGTGTATATCTTCCTGAATTAAAAAAATCAAACCCAGCCCTGGGTTAGATACCTCTTTTCTGCTATGTAAAATTTTTTCCAGATTTTTGCAGCTCCTTGGGAACAAGCCTGTTAAAATAGCAATTTTGTTTAAATGGAAACTTGTAGGATTTTCTATCAATAAACCACCACTGGATGGCAGTAGATGAATGCTGAAAGACAAGGTTATTGTTACATAACTGCAGTATAACAGACAAACAGAGACCTAGGTTTTAGCCTTCATTGTGGTCATAGTTTACATAATCAAAATTAGTATAGAATAAAATTATAAGACTGTAAGGTAATTACTGTATGTTAGACATAAAGTTGTATCTGGAAAAGGATTATACATATATATGAGTAACTTATAAAACCGAATAATTATAATAGGAACTTTCCAATTTATTTATTTGCTAGGTTTATATTTTGGCTTTCTTCCAGGAACTGAAGAAAATAGGCATAATATGTTCCATAGATAGGAATCATCAGAAAGCCTTAGCCTTTGTGCCTATGATGCTAGTTCTCTGGAGTTCTTTGTGCTATCTGAGCTTGGTTGTTTATTTGCAGACTTTTCATTACCTAGCTAAGTAACATCAGTGTGAATGTTTTGACTTACACTGATGGTGTTGCTTAATTGGGTAATGAAATGCCTTCAAGCAAACAACCAAGAGAACACAAAAACTCCACAGTTCCTGAGCTATAGATATTCTTGTCTGTAAGGTTCCCCTCGCACATACAGTACGTGTTAGTCGTTCCCAATGCTAGGGGGCGATGCTCATCTCCATTCCTTAGCTGAAGAGTCAGCACTGTCTGCTGATGATTCCATGGTCATGTGGCCAGCATGACTAAATGCCAAAGGCGCACTGAGCACTGTTTACTTTCCCACCAAGGAGGTCCCTACTTTTCTACTTGCATTTTTTACATGCTTTCAGATTGCTAGGTTGGCAGAAGCTGGGGCAGATAACAGGAGCTGACTCTATTACTCAGCTCTAGGGATTCGAACCGCCAGACTGCCGACCTTTCTGATCGATAAGCTCAGTCTTAGCCACTGAGCCACTACGTCCCATTCTCTTATATAAGAAGGCTAATATAAGTGAATAGGCACGAAGTAGAAAACAGGATGACTAAATAAATAAAAGCAAAGCATTCACCTACCTCTATATATTTTTCAAGAATAGTGCCTAATAGGCTTTTGTGAAATGTGAAAATGTTGGGTGATTGTAGGCCAGAGTTGATCTGGAAATGTACAGTATCTATAAAAAATATGAATAGCAAAAATAGGCTGATCAAGGATTCTAACAAAGTGGCAGAAAGTATTTCCTAGTAAGTAGATATTTTATGTTCGATGGTGCCCAACATTTTGTGAATAGGAGGCTCCATCAGTCTGCTTTCAAAATTTTAGATAAACCCATTGGCTTCCATTGGGGTAAATTGTTTTGTGCATCATGATTTTAACATGCTGCACTGCTCACAAAAAGTGTTTTCAATAGTGCTTTATTTCTGTTGAGGGCTAAGCGATTGTGAGTATCCAAAAATATAGAAGTAAGATATGGTGATACTACTACTGTTTCGGTAGAAAGTGATTTTAGAAGAAAAATACGGTTTATTGACCAAAACTGAGCATGCTATTTTTTCAAAAATTGAACATTTCTAGTTATCAGTATTAATGTGACAAACGTAATCATATAAGAAAAAAAAAAAAACCTAAGAAACAATAGCTATATGATAAGGGTTTATTCCCCTCATCTTTTAAAGGAGAAATGATGAATATAGGCCTTGATTTATGATCATTTGTTTAACAACCATTGACAGTTATAGTGCTGAAAAAAGTGAATTACAACTGGTCTTGCACTTACAACTATTGCAGCATCCCTAGGATCACGTGACCAAAATTAGGGTGCTTGGCAACTGGCATATATATTTATGATAGTTGCAGTAACCTAGTGTCATGTGTTCACCATTTGCAACATTTGCAAGCAAAATCAGTGGGGAAAGCTGGATGTAAATGTTGTATGAGGGAGAAACTGACATTAAAATATGGGCAATAGTTATTACAATATGCATTTGCAAATGAGTTTCTGTTTATTGTCTTGAGAAGATAAAAGGGATAATTTATGTACATTACTGAAAGTTTTACCTTAGATTACATTACAATAAGCATATGTATATAAATTCATGCTGTTAGCTTCTCTGGCCTAGAATAATTTTCTTATACAGCTTTAAATATTTATATATCTCTTTTATTATAATATCACTGGGATTTAAACAGCTTTCATAAAACACAGACTTTCAATTTACATAATTTTACTTGAACAGAATTCCGTATATTGTCTTCCATTCACATCATTTCTAGGGATTAAAAATGGTTAGAGAGAAAAATTGCAATGAGATCCTTTGTTTAAACAAAAATATTAGTAATTCCTTTGGGAGAAGCTCCTTTGTTACCCATAAAATTATTTTTACTTTGTATTCAACAGCTGAAAGGTACTATTAATATATCTATATAGTATTATTTCTAATCTTTCCAATAAACAATTATATCAAAATATATTTAACAACGGAATCTATAATAAAAATATATTTAAGCACTACTAGTGAAATATAATACCGGCACACAAAACCTGGTGATAAAATGTCTTTAAAAAGGCAAATTTAGTCTGGTGCTGAAAATATATTGGTATGCTTTCAGTAGGTATGCTTCCTGGATAGAAGTTTGATTCGTGAGATCCCCTAAATAATTATGTTTTCTTCATAGCTGTCATTTGCCTAATTTTACTTAATGAAGCAGCACTGTATGTGGAGCATTACCACACTCTGCATATCATGTAAACTTTTTCCCCTAGCTGAAGCAGAAATTTTCACCCATTTCCACACCTTTTGGTTTATACATCATGTTAAGCCAATGCAAATGTTATCATTTGTTTAATAAGCAATTGGTTGAGCATACGGATTGTAAGTTATAGTGTAAAAGTCACTCTGGATGGATTCAAACAGTGAGTTAAGCCAAAATTAAACAAGTCCTATAGTTTTGAGTGATCTGTGAGTCTGGAATTAGCCTTTCTTCTTATATTAGACAAGAAGCTTGTATTATTCACACAATTAAAGGCTGGGGGGAAAAAGGAAGACACGAATCACATATTAATATAATATAGTTATCTGTGGCCTCAAGGATCCTTTTTTGTGATTATCAGAACCACCTCTAACCATTAAAAAGTGATACTTTCATATGGTTTTGAGGTGGATGAAACTATAGTGTGAATCCTAAATACATATTACAATTGAAAAACAAAGGATTCCTGAAACACAGACTAACAGACACAGACACACATTCTATCATGTAATCTAAAGTCTCCTCCCCCACAATCAAATTTTAAGTGTAGCAATTTCTTTTTTGTCATAAGGTTTCTACCCCTACTTCTTAACAGAGTTTTGGATACACATCCAAGGATTTTTCTGGGGAAAAAAGATCAGTATAATTGGAACAGATTTTGTGTGTTTATAGTTACAAGTACTAATACAGAGTCAAAATTATATCTTGGACTGATAGCCCAAAGTGTGCTATAATAGCTTTATGTTATAAAATAAAGCTATCCTAGCTTCTAAGATTAGTTATTTTAATTTGAACTTTGGATCAATAAGTCTGTTATATTAAAATGAAATTCCCCCTCCCATACCTAAGTAGGATAAAATAATATATTTTCCATTGTTATTCTTTGGCCTTATCTAAGTTCTTAATGGGTTTTGACACAGTTTATATAGTAGCAATAACACTTAGATTTATACTGCTCCATAGTGCTTCACAGCCCTCTCTAAGCAATTTCCAGAGTCAGCATATTGCCCCCAACAATCAGGCTCCTCATTTTATCAACCTCGGAAGGATGGAAGGCTGAGTCAATCTTGAGACACTGGCTATGTGCGGAGGTAGTTTGCAATACTGCATTCTAACCATTGTGTCACCATGGGTCTTCTTATGTCTTATACAAACAATTACATTTGATAGCACAGATTAATAGACATCATGCTTTATCATGATTTGAGAGGATTTATGAGAATATCAAAAAGTGATTCTCAATTGAAAGTCACTAGGAACTTCATTGTAAATAAACTATTGAGTATTGGTGTTGTATAACAAAAGGGGCCTAGGTGGATTTGCTGTAAGGAATACATATGTTTCTATAGTTACTGACCCTTAAAAAATGTTAGCCCCAAAGTTTTGTCACAATTTCAATTAATAGATTCACTTTCTTTACTTAACTTATAATAGTTGATGACCAAAGCTATTCATGAAAGCATTTCTGAAAATGATATCCCATTCATGCTTATGCTGCATCTCGGCATAAAATAGGTTGGATAGCTATTCATGCTAAAGAAAAATCATATAATTTTTTAGACTATAAAATTAGTCTTCCCAGATTTTTAAATTTACTCTAGGCTTCTCAAGTGGTATGCACCCCAGGAATTTGAAACAATAGAAAATACAATATAGATGGATGTACAAAAGCTTTTAAAAAAGACATCTAATGTCTTCTCTCATTAAAGTAATTTTCCTGTTTATCTTAAGGGAGAAAGATAATTTTAATGTAAGCAATGCAGAATAATGGTCATAATAATAGTAGTTGGATCCACATTTGCATGTCAAAATGCAATGTACTCAGTTTAATCCACTGTGTAGCTCCCACTGTTGTGACTTGTAAGCCACAGTGTTAGCCCAACATCTACTGAGTGGGGGACACGCCCAACCTATTTTAAGCACTGTAAAATATAATTTTCATTGGAAAGTGTTTATTGCCTGCAGCTTTACTTGGAAATGTTTTCAATATTGATGTTAAGACTTCTTTCTTTTTATAGTTTTCCTTCACGACCAGCTGTGTACCCTATGCAGCTGCAGAAAGTGCTTCCAATTTCCTCCCAGTTCTGTGGACTGGATTATTAATTCTGTAAAGTTTCAAGCCTTAGCAGATTTTTGTTTCTGTTGTGTCCACTAGGTGGAGTTGAAAGCATTATATTTTCCCCCCAGATATGTGCTAGAGTTGGCCCAACTATCATAATCTAATATCATTTTAGAAATATTTGTAGATGTATATAATTAATATTCTACTTCAAAATCATTTACATTTGAGCTGAAGGCTGAAGTTGACCTTTGAGTGTAGCGTCAGGAGTTATATTCTTAAAAGTAAGTTGACCAGAAAAAAAGAACGAACTTAACCAAGATAAATGTATATTTGATAAAATTTAAATTTAATTTCAGCTAACACAATTATTTCTTGCACATTTAATGCTTTTATATTTAAAAACAGGTACATGTTCCAACTCCTAAATCTTTTCCCCTAGGTCAGGGGTGTCAAACTCAATTTCATTTCAGGCCACACCAAGATTGTGTTTGATCTCAGGGGGATGGGTGCGGGAGGCATGACCAGCTTGATGTCACTAGTGTCGGGGGCACCTGTGGTCCGAGAACTCTGACAGCGAAAACAGTCTCATGACCTCTGTTTTCAGCTGCGATAGTCTCTTGCAAACCTCTGCCAGTGAAAAGAGACCCTCACTAGCTCTCTTTTTGCTGGCAGAGGCACCATGGGCCAATCCTTCTCTGTTTCCAGGGTGACCCCACAGGCCAGATCTAAGCACTCCATGGGCCAGATCCAGCCTGCAAGCCTTGAGTTTGACATTCCTGTCCTAGGTGGATAGTTAAATGTGAACATTCCTAGTAACCTGTGAAGCTGTGCTAATTCCTTCACCAGAATCAGCATTATACCTTCATTTAAAAGAAAAGACACTCTTTTGAGGACAATAATGTTCACAATTTGGACAGGGAAGGCAGATAGTTTGAGAGTGGAATGAAGGAATCCATGTATGCCAAAGTGGAAAATCCATCCCTCAATAGTGGTGGAGGTTACAGACACAACCTGTCCCCCATTTTTATGCTCCTCTTTCATCAGTCCCTAGGAAGATTAAGATCAGGATTCATCAGGGAGGCCATACTTAATGAACCACCTAGGGAAAAGGATTTAGGAACTGAAACATTTACCTCCCAATAACTCTCTGCCTACTCGTCTAACAAGCCTATCCAGATTAGGTGAGAAATGAAACCACCCTGGAAGACATATATGGGGTCCCTCTAACCAATTTGCTCAGCCTGAAGAAGCTACTTGGGTAAGCAGTGAAGCATTTCAAACTAAGAAGAAAATAAGTCCAGTTGCCATGACTCAACTTCCAGATAATTGTCTACAATACATTATCGCTATAATCCCAAATAATTCAAATTATACATTTCTCCAAATCAACATTTTATGTCTTTCAGTTTCTTGCAATAAGTCTAAGAGTGGTTTTCAAGTAGCATTGATCAAAGTCTTTTCTTTAATAAAACCTGCCAATTTCACCATCTCCGCCAATTCCATCAACTTCACCATCCATTCTTCCATTGTAGGTATTTATAAGCCATTCCCCCTTTTGCATATGAAAGCCTTGCTGTTGTTATATATAAAAATAAAATTCTGTAAGATGCTACTATTTATTTGCCCATTAACCCAAAAGAAAAGTCTTTGATTTTAAAATCTAGTACAAACGAACACTTGGCTCTGATATGCTTTATGGTGTGCAATTTATTTCAATTTCATAGTGTTTCAGTAGATATAGTATCTTCTTATCCTGTGCTCTTATTCCCTCAGTAAGTCATTTTGTGTGAGTCAGGGCTTCAGGGATTACCCATGTGGAACAACTTTCCTTCAGGCTAATTAATTTTTTCAGTTCTACTACTTTTTAGCCCTCCCTTTGTATATCAAGTTATAAGTTATAGTTGCCTGCACAAGCTCTTTATTACTTATGAAAGTGTGAGGGCTGATAGTTTATTTATTATTTGTCATGCGTCCTTGCATTCAGTTTTTAATTATAAAAATAACTGGAAGTGTGTTTTCACTGAAGAGTTGTAGTCATTCATTTTAAATATTTATAGCTATAAACATTTCAATTTACATAATAAAAATATGGACATTAAATTGATACCAATTGTTAAATTAGAATTTTTCAGACACATTTTAAATGTTGATCTGTTCCAAACATGATACACTTAAGAAACTACCCACTTTATGTTCAAAGTGGAGAACTGGCTGCGCTGAAAATGTTTTTGAATCCACTTTGCTATAAATTCTGTGATGCATGAAATAGCCTGTCAGTTGTCTTCTGAGTTCAGATTTCAATAAACCAGTATCTATTATAACCATAAATTGTAATTAGTGTGCAATATAGTCTTTCAGAATATTTACTTCTAAGATAGTATCTAACCTAATTCAATTCTTTGGGTAGTATATTGTACTACATTTCTTCCCATGATAGTGGGGAGCAAGGGAAGAAGAAAATTATTGTCCATTTTTTCCTTCATTGTCATGGTCCTACTTAGTGTGGAAACTTAAAGTCATTGGAATCAGATCAAACTAGAGGCCAAGATCTGAATCCTATGGTAGGCAAAGTCATTATAATATAAACAGTGCGTAAATTGACATATCAATTTAATACAAATCCAACTTTAAGGAAATTCAGAATGTGGAGTTAAATATTACTGTAGCAATTAGCAAACCCCCCACCCACCCCAAACAGTAAGAAAACATCCTAGGGTTCTAGCCTACTGTTACATAAACAGTTTAACAGCTGTAAAGAGGAAAAGCCATAGCAATTGTACATTTTTGTATATCCCCACTGTACTAATTTTTGCATAGTCTGTGCACCCTGAGAATGGTAAAAATACGTAGATATTGGTGTGTGTGTGTGTTATCCTTGACATAAATTTTAGCGAAGTACTGTCAAGAAAGACCACAATTTTTGGATTCTACTTTGATACTATATTATGAAGCCTATAATATCTTGGGCAAAACTCTCATTTTTCATCAAATTATTTCTGTCCCTGTATAAATAAAAAAGATTAACATATTACACAGTAAGATGCAGACAGTTATTTTGCTAAGACACTGAACCATCTCCTTTTTTAAGAGAAAGACAGCTTTCTCTTTTTCTACGCATTTAAAATTAGGAAGCAAAAAGCGAGTATTGACCTTTTTTCTGTGCAGATTGAAATCTTGGGACCTTTCATAATAAAACCATGAAGCACCGAGTGCCTATAAAACACAATCTTGATAACACATATTGATACATATATAACTCCTTTTTCTCCTTCAGCATTTTTTAAAATAAAAAAATGAAATATTCCCTAAGCAACATACATGTACATGTTTATGCACAAAAAGCTTTATTTCATTGCAGGTTCAATCTCAGGAGTGACGTAACAAAAAAGGTAGTATTGGAAAGATTAGGGATCTAGGTAGACCAAAATCCTTTTTCTTTAATGGTCAACTAGAAGGCCAAATAGAAAATGACACAAGTGCAATGACTCTTCTACTTGAGCTTTCCAGCAACTGGTTTATGCAGGCTTACTGTCTCCTGATACAGGAAAGAACTACTGTATAGTCATTCTGATTAATAGCCATTGATAGCTTTAATCTTCCCAGATTTTATCTAATTTTTTTAAAGCCATCCAAGTTGGCACACATGGCAATATATTTTAGCTAATGCTATAGCCTGACATTGTGCTTTGTGAAGAACTTCCTTTTAGCTGTCACAAATCTCCCACCATTTGTTACTGCAAAGGAAGGGGAAAAACATTTTATATCCATTTTATACATATTTCATTATTTATACATTTCTGTTCAATTCCTTTTTCTCTTAAACTAAAAGAATAATACTTATATACTAATATACTAATACTTATTTTAATTATTTTGGTAATTTTATTTGTAGTACCTTTTTAATAATAAAAATAGAATTTTGGCATCTTTCATGTCGGCATGTTCATTGAACTATACTAAGCATAGTAAAATAATTTTATACCATGGATATTTTAATTATTTAATTGATTATCTTATGGCTGTTTTGTAAATTTTCCAGATTTTATTGATTGCAGCAGGGAGAATTACATTAAGAATTTATTTCAAATATTTTGCTCCTTTTTTGATATGGCTTAAGGTACCAGTTAAAACATATGTATAGCATTACGATAAGTCTCATGTTTAATTCCTGGTAACTTTCTGGATAATTCAATATCATTTTCATGGCAGCAATACAGAAGTGGTCTGCAACTGCTATTTTCTTGATTCTTCACCCCCAAATTCACAGTTCTAGTTTACAACATTGCTATTTCATTGTAATCTCACATCTTGCTCAATGTTTAGAGATCAATCAAGGTCCATATCTAGTTAGGCATATGTATTATACAGTGACCTAAATAATTTAAAATGACCTAATCCAAATACTTTGGAATGCAAATTGGCCATTTCAATCCTAAATACCTGTGTCAAGATTGAAATAGTTCACTGTTGGATAATTTTACGCTCATTTATGATGGCCAGATCTGGCTCTAGGTTCTGCCTTGGTTTATCTTTTCCAATAATTAACCAAATCGGAAGATCATTTAAAAGCAATTTTATTAGAGTACTTTGATAAAGTGCAGTCTCTCCCTATGAAAAGGGAACCCTAAGAAATTAATTACATTCACTTTTATAGTTAGAACAACAAAGAACTTCAAAGCAGATTTTGATTGGTTTAGAAATAGTCACCTGTTCAGTTACATCACAAGAATTACATCATAGCCATAGAAAAGAGCATTATATCTGAATAAAAGTAAAAGAAGTATTTAAAAAGGAAAAAACATCAAAATATATTCTCAGTATTTCCCAAGGTTGGCTTGACTATTTTCTTCTTTAAGAACAGCTAAAAATAAAACTGTTATCTACAATGTATTGAATGCTCTCCTGCCAGCTTTTTCTGGAAAGTTAAGGCTTCTAGGAAATGATCAGCAATACAATTGAAAAGCAAATTTAAAATAACAATCCCATGTTAATTAGTCAGCGCTACAGTATTATAAAAACCATGTTTCAAGTTTTACAAAGTCCATCCTCTCTGGCCATCAATTGTTTATAATGGGCCCCATCTGGCTTTCCTATCATATTGTCATCAATAATATTAATACAGAGTTCTCTCCCTTTTAATTTTCTACTCACACAGTAATATTAACTTTATTTCTGAATGAATTCAAACTTTTGTTTTCTGCTCTTTGTGATAGAGCCAGACATACAACAGAACTGATGCTAGGAATCAATCCCCTACTTCCACAGCAAATGAGATGATAGTCTTATAGTTGTACTCTTGTGGGCCACCATAAAAATGCAGAGTGGTTTTGAAAGAACTAGTTGGTCAGTTCTGATGTAATGAATAAAAAAGATTAGGTTTACAGAATAATCTTTATTTGTACCTGGAGTAGCAAGAACCATGATGATATAATGCATAATATTTCAATCTTGATATTTCTATAACAGTTATTAACTTTGTGGAGTGCATTTTATACCATAGGCATGCCTCTGAACAATGCTTTTTATGGGCAAAACGTTTGGTTCATTTGGTTCAATTAGAATATGCATTAAATATATGATAATAATCATCTGATCATCTTACTTGTGGGAGAAAATGTTTAATGAGACTTTGCCAGGCAATTTATGAGTGTGCTTGTAAGATCACTGAACTTCAGATAATGTTCTGTCTTAATGCTTTTCAATTTAATAGCGTAAGACTATTTTTTCTTGCTCCCAAACTCATGCAAACCTGAAGGGTGAAATAGGATGTACAATTTAAAAAAATCTCTTGAAATCAAACTTTTACTGAACCTTTGTCTTGAAATTGTTAGTTACTTATATATTGAAGTATAGAAAAGAGCAAAACATTAAAATCTGTTCTAGCCTTCCACTGAAAGACTAGTGGCAGATAAAAATCTTGGCCCAGAGTAATCCACTGATAAACATTGTTACAGCATTTTTCCTTATCATTATAAAAAAAAAACTTCCAAGAATTAGGCATCCTTATCACATTTAAATCCTGGAGGGTGAAGAACTGCAAGAACATTACTTACTTTACTAGAATTGCCTTGAACCACACAATGAAAAAGGCACCAATATGTTTTTACTCCCAAGCAACAATCTGAAATAGCAATCCCTATCTGTCACATGGTAGCCAAAACTTTTAAATTCAAGTTAGAAGTGCATTGAGTAGGAATAAGACATAAGGTAATAGAATTGGTTTGCTCTTATCTTGCTATATATGAAATCTATTTCTGGCTACTCTGTTTCTATGCATAATCAAATCCATATATATGATTATATACTATCAAAGGTTTGAACAAGATTTATGCCATGATATGTATGCCATATCCACAGGCAACTGGAAAACCAAATGGTTAAAGTAATTAATGAAGAGTTAATTCCAATAGCTGTTCATACTCACTAGTGGAGAGGAAGTATGTTAAAAAAGTATACATTTAAAACAAGATGCACATGAAGAGTATCCTATAACAACTTATAGGAAGAGATAAAATAGATTTGTGTACCCATCATATATCACATTAGGCAGCCTTACAGCATCCCGTTTGCAGTGCCCCAGCATCTCAAGGTCATATCAATTTTTAACAAAATCACATATCTTGGGTGATGAGATTTCTTGTTTTTCCTCCCTCAAAATTAGTGGGAAGCGTCAGCCATCTGTTCTGGTGATATCACTGTGCTATTGCATGGCATCCTGCTGCTCTTGCCCAGTTTATTGAAGGAAATAGTTTCAACCCCATCTAACAATTAATTATTACACTAATCTCAATAATCTTGATTTAAGATTAATAAAACAAAGAATGGGAAAATAAGAACAGAAAGAAAGTAGGATTACATTGGTATTTGGTCTGCTGGTTTAAACGGTGAAGTGGTTCGAATTTTATACTTTTGTGTACAAATATTAGTGATCTAAGAGCTAAATTCTTATCTTTGCATCATAATTTTAGATTTAAATCCACTTTTTGCATTTACAAATTGCCAGTTCAGGTTTCATTTGGATCATGTCCTGCTGTGATTATCAAGAAGTTTTGCTGTAATGCAAATCAATCTTATCTTCCTTGATTAGAATGTGTGTTGTAAAAAAAATATTAATTTAGGTATTTTCTATAGGCATAATAGATATATTGCAGTAGTATATTATATTATTATAAATATAATAAATACAATGGTGCTATCATCTTTGGCAGGAAATTGAAACCAGAAATTATAGCAGACTGTTCAAGGAGCACTTATTGCTGTATTTTAAATACAAACACAATTTAAATGTTCAACTTCATAAATTTTTATGTTAATTTACTTTACCATTGATTTAATTATAAATGTCTTCATGGCAGGTATATTACAAAATTAGAAAAATATATTACATACTGAGTTTTGAACTGAAGAATGACTGGACGCTGGAATGAATATTGCCTGTAAATTGTAATATTTGTTTGTGGTTGCAGCATCAATGATAACAAACATTTACAATATAATAGAATTTACATTGATAAAAACAATTAATTTTGATGAAGTAATCTAAGGACTCTGTCTTTAACTAGCAATTGTCAAACCTTTGCACTCTATGGAACTAATATCTTTCATGTAATGATTGCTCATTACTGATTGACTTATTTGATGTTTTTCTTGTATTAAACAAGATGGTGGTGAAATAGTGAAATTCTATGAATATTTTGTTGGGAATTAATAACTACCTTGGGGGACTAATATATATATATAAGTAATACACACACACACATACACTTATATACATACATACATACATACATACACACAATATAAATTTTTAATAATTTATATTTTAGTCTTGTTTCTTATAATTTAAAATTTTGCTATGTGGTAATGTATTTTTTTAATTGATTGATTACCTGTCATCAAATCATTTTTGAGTCATATCAACCACATAGATAGGTTTTCTCAGTAACAATCTATCCTTAACCTAGTCTTTCAGTCTTCCAATGCTGCTTCCATTGTCACTGTAACTGAGTCCATTCACTTTGCTGTTGTTCATCCTCTTCTCTTTCTTTCTTTTCCCAGCATTAGAGCCTTCATCAGATAGTTAGGATTTTGCAGTACATAGGTAAAGGTAAAGGGGCCCCTCACACATACATGGTAGTCATTCCTGACTCTAGAGGCGGTGCTAATCTCCATTTCTAAGCCGAAGAACTAGAGCTGTCTGATGACGATTCCATGGTCATGTGACTGGCATGACTAACTTCCAAAGGCTCACGGAACACTGTTACCTTGCTGCCAAGGTTATCCCTATTTTTCTACTTGCATTTTTACATGCTAGGTTGGCAGAAGCTGGGGAACATAACATGAGCTCACTCCATTACACGGCACTAGGGATTCGAACTGCCGACCTTTCTGATCGACAAGCTCAGCGTCTTAGTCACTGAGCCACTGCACCCCCCTTGCAGTGCATACTGTATATACTTAGTATTGTTTATGTGCTGGTTAATTTCCATATACTACCAGTATATAATGTTGTTTTAAAAGTTATTGATTTTTAAAGATTTTTTAAATATGTGTGTATCAAAAAAATCACAAGGACTGGATATGGATGCAAGGTCAAGAATGGAACTACCATCAGCCATCTCCTATACATGGATAAAATCAAATTGTATGCTAAGAGTGAATGAGACATCAATTCACTGATCCACCTAATACAGATCTACAGTGAGGATACTGGGATGTCATTCGGACTAGAGAAGTGTGGATGGATAATGATCAAGAGAGAGAAAGTAGTTAAGACTGATGTAGTGGAATTATCAGTGGGCCACATAGCAGATATACAGTCTGGTTACAAGTACCTTGGTATCCCACAGTCACATGGGAACCACATTGAGGATGCAAGGAAGATAGCAACATCCAAGTACCACCAAAGGATCAGACAGATCCTGAAGAGTCAATTCAATGGGAAGAACAAGATCCATGCCATCAAGCCCTTCCAGTTATTAGATACTCTGCCAGTATAATGAGGTGGACAAAGAAAGATGTAGAAGCTGCTGATGAGGAAGTACCTCCTCATCTTGGTAATTGACAAGGACCAAAAGACATGTGCCAAGTGACAGCAATACGAGGAAGGAGTATGAGAAGCTGCGGCCAAAAAAGCTAATACAATCTTGAGTTATATAAACAGAGGCATAGAATCAAAATCACATGAAGTATTAGTACCGCTTTATAAAACCTTAGTAAAACTACACCTGGAATATTGCATCATGTTTTGGCCACCACATTACAAAAAGGTTGTTGAGACTTTGGGAAAAGTGCAGAGAAGAGCAACTAGGATGATTAAAAGCCTGTAGACTAAAACGTGAAGAATAGTTGCAGGAATTGGGTATGGCTAGTCTAGAGAAAAGAAGAACTAAGGATGACATGATAGCAGTATTCCAGTATTTGAGATGCTGCCACAATGGAGAGGGGGTCAACTTATTTTCCAGAGCATCAGAAGGCAATACAAGAAACAATGAATGGAATAATCAAGGAGAGAAAGTATATGGAATTAAGGAGAAACTTCCTAAGAGTGAGAACAATTAACCAGTAGAATGACTTGCCTTGAAAAGTTGTGGGTACTTCATCACTGGAGGTTTTAAAGAAGAGACTGGACAGCCACTTGTCTCTAATTGTATAGGATCTCCTGCTTAAGCAAGGGGTTGGACTAGAACTCCAAGGTCCCTTCCAGCTCTATTCTGATTGATTGGATCAGTCAGTTCCTAAAGAGTCAATTCAATGGGAAGAACAAGATCCATTCCATCAGCACAAACACTCTTCCAGTTATTAGATACTCTGCCAGTATAGTGAGTTGGCCAAACAAAGATATGAAGACCTGGAAGCTCTTTCTCATCTTGGTAGTTGACATGTACCAAAAGACATCAATGATTGATGTAGTAGTACCAAGTGACAGCAACATGAGGAAGAAGGAGTATGAGAAGCTGGGGAAGTACCAGGGCCTGAAGAAGAAATTGTGGAAAGTAAAGGCCACAACGGAGCCTGTGGTGGTAGGAACACTTGGAGCTGTGTCTCCTAAGCTGGTAAAGTGACTTCCTAAGAACAACACCAGAGCTCTCTGTCCAGAAGACTATGGTGCTAGGTACAGTTAAGACATATATCACCTATATGGGTGAGAAGAGAATTTTTTAAAAAAATAATTATAATAAAATATTTTTAAATATATATATCTACAATAGTTTGTTTTATTGTATCTAACCTTATTTATTATTGTGCAACTTTCTGATATTTGAGGGATGAATAGTATATAAAGTGTAAAAATGTGTAAAACACCATATCAGTTTGAAGTGTTATTTTTGACTCAGATTGTGATTATTTTGCACTTGAGTCCTTACAGCATTTCACCTATCAAAGATAGATCTCCATTTCCAGAACAAGTTGGTTAGTACAGTTTCTAAGCTTAATTATGAGGCAACAGTATGTGAAAATTGGTTTATTATAAAAGATTTCAGTTTTCCTGACAGTAGCTGAATGCACGCTGAGAAGCAATATGTGCCTGAAAATGACTTTCAAGGACATTTTGAGGGCAACAGCTATCCACAGTTTCTTATTGAATTGACATGAATATATGTTTTTAAAATGCTCAGTCAAATAAAGAATGAAATGGTAACCGGCTTGCTAATATGTGTACTACTACTACTACTACTACTACTACACACACACACACACCCCATTTGTTTGTTTTTGTAGATTTTCATGGGTACAGGTTTGTAGGTCTAGGTCTGTTCGGGTCTTTTCTTGTATAAGTTTGAGAATATCTTTGCAACGTTTTGGCGAGGTCCCACTCGCCATCCTCAGGCTGGTGCCTTCTGCTTCGTGCCAGAGCAAACAGCAAACTGGTTAGGGTTAGAGGTTTTTTTTACTCTTTATTGTTCAGGCAAGTAGCTAGTGATCTTTACTCAGTACATACTTGAACATGGCATCTGGTATCTTCTCTTCTTCCTTTCCAGACAGTCCTGGCCTTAGTTTTCTTGGGAATTGGTTAAACAACTCATTTCTGACTTTCACACTCTCCTATGTAAATATGCATACATGATGAACCAGTTGTACTCAGAGTATTTAAATGACAAAAATTCAGATTGTCCCTTGTTTCAATAAAGGGAATGCAGACCTTTATGGTAATACAAATACAGAGCAAATGGAGGGAAAGAAAATGTTACCAAGCACACTCTTGAAGGATAACTTCTATTATATTGAATGCACTGGTATTATTGCAACTAAACTGGAAATTTGCCTAAATTGGACTCATGTATTATTAGGACTGCTTTAAGAAATCTAGCAGTCGAGTGTAATGCGGGATTTGAAGGCCTTCAGAAACTCTTGACTTAATTCTGAGATTGATGTTTGTTATTCAGTGGACTTTCTCCCCATTTTTATCTGAATTTTTTAGCTAACATTCCTGCTTAGAAATAGCACGAGAAGTTTCATACAAAATAGAAAGGTATATTTGCTGCAGGTCGTGGAAAGCAAAATATGTAATAGAATTCATACATTGATCTGTGTTATATATAATCATCATAAATGTTACTGTCAGTTCTAGCACTGGTTTACTTGTGGCTAATTCTTAAATCAATCATCCCATATAGTAGGCCAACATAACAGCAAATCATTTATTACGAAATCATTGGTTATGAAGATCATTTTTAAACTACAGACTTAGAAAACATAATATAAAGATTTTAAAGGGGAACAATTGAATATGTCATTGCTGATTTGCACCAGAACATTGTGCAGTCTTCAGGCACTCATTTATAATATATTAATGATGTCATTTCTTTATTTTTTGTGGCGTTAAATTACAAAGGTAATAATAAAGATAAACTCTGGTGCTGCAGTGGTTAGAATGCAGTACTTCAGGCTACTTCTGCTAAGTGCCAGCATTTCACTGACTACCAACTGTCAGCAATTTGACAGTTCGATTCCCACTGGCTCAAGAATGACAGCCTTCTATCCTTCCGAGGATGGTAAAATGAGGATCCAGATTGTTGGGGGCAATATGCTGACTCTGTAATAGCAATAGCACTTAGACTTATACACCACTTTATAGTGCTTTATAGCACGCTTTAAGCGGTTTTACAGAGTCAGCATATTGCTGCCAACAATTTGGGTCCTCATTTTACCCATCTCGGAAGGATGGAAGGCTGAGTTAACCTTGAGCCTGGTGGGATTTGAACCGGCAGGCAGAAGTTCCATAGTACTGCAGTACTGCACCCTAATCACTGTGCCACCGAGGCTCAATAAACCGCTTAGAGAGGGCTGTAAAGCACTATGAAGCGGTATATAAGTTTAAGTGCTATTGCTATTGCTAAGATCTTCAATTCCACGTATTATTAAAAAGTGTTATTAAAAATTAATACTATTGTGTTAACATATAATTTATTATCAAAATAATTCCCTACTGGAGACAAATTAATAGCCAAATATAGGGCTTACATTTATTTTTGCTGTTCTATAGTAAGGTCAGAGAATGAATTCCTATAGGAAGTCATTTACAGAATTATTCTTTACAAAACAGTTTATTTATACTGTATGCTCCCCTTGTCCTTGTCTCTATTGTTTGTGATTTCTTTATTAAAATTTAAATTGTAAAGATTATTTTTCCTACATAATGCTCTATCAATGTGAATATGAAGTCAGTCAGTCAGTCTTCTTTTTTTCTAAAAAAGAAATACCTCAATAGCAGATTAATATTTAAGTATATTAATAATATACTTAATATCCTAGTGAACTGAGTTCCTATAACCATCCTTTTCCCAATATTAGTTAATATTTACATGAAATAATATTAAATATTATCTAATATTTACATGTAACATCTGGGGAAGTTGTTTGGAGATTTGAGTAGAATGTCATCAAAATGCTGATGACAATCAGTGATACATTATCACATGATCTGACCAAAAAATGTTGTAGAAATCCTGAATGGATGCCTGGAGGCTGTTAGGAACATTTCTTATATAAACATCTAGTAGTATTAAAAAAAACCTGACTACCGTAAATATCTGTATTTTTATTGGACATTGTGCATTCAGATAATCATTGTTCAGATTATCTTGCTGAAATCTGTTCACAGGAGATAGGGGACTTCGGATTAGACTATAAGAATCTAACGAGTTAGAAATTAACAGATATCATTTTTACTGAACATCTTGAGATGCTTTAGAAATCTGAATAGCTCTCCAAATTACTATAGTTCTTTTATCTCACCTATATACTTGCGTGAACTGTTAGTACTGTGAAAAGAGCAGTTAGGCATGCAGCAGAGAGATTCTATGTATGTAATTTTCCAATCTAATCTAGTCTCCCCTTGAGTGAATACTATAAATATGAAGATGTGCTGGTACCTGTGTGGTAACTGATAATGCAGAGCAACAGGAAATCTAAAGGTCCAATCTGACAGATTGAAGAGGAGAAAAACAATGGGTTGAGACAAAAAGAATTTTGAAAGTTTACCGATTTTATACCTAAATTACATTTAATTACTTACTAAAATGAAACTATGCTACTGCACAAATAATCCTGGTTTTTATCGCCAGAGTAGGATGGACCAGAAGGTCAGTAATTGCATCAAAAATGACCTCAGGATTTGATAATTGAAGGATTCATCACGTTTAATGGCATACTGTACTATTCAATGGATTTCAGAGGAAATTATTCAATTCAATGTCAGTTTATTGAAGAGCAAGATTCTGTAACCAGATGTTTTTATAAACACATAAATAGTTATATGGCAAGAAATACAACATAGGGACTTTTCACTGAAACATGGTCTACACAAAGCAAGTCCAGCAGCTTGCTGATAAAGATAATAAATACATGTTTGCCATGAATATTTCCAAAAAGAAGGCACTATGACACAAATTCTTTATTTCTGATAACAGAAAAGGAAATATGATAGATGGGCAAATGTAATTAATGAAATTAGGAAGGAACTAGAGAAATGGTAAAATTAGATTTTCAGGCTTCACAATGTGGAATACTGTCTTGGCAGCCCACGTCAACAGAAAGCAAGACTCTTCCAAAATTTATTTTAACCTAATTTATTGAAGGGGAATGGAAAATTTTATAATGGTTTTAATTTTGGTTTATCTCAGTGATTGCTAAGATACAGGTAGTTCTGAACAACTGATAAGTGGTCTGTGAAGTTACAGTTATTTCAGCATTCCCATAGTTATGTTGTCAGGATTCTGGCACTTGGACACCAGTTCACAGTTATAATGTTGCAGTGTTCTGTGGTCTCATAATAACCATTTATGACCTTTCCTGATGGCTTCCCTTAAGTAAAGTCAATAGGAAAGTTGGTAGGAGGTTGCAAGTCACTCCTGCTGCTTTATCATCTGTCTATTCCTGCGCTCCTTAGTGTTTGGCCCCAGCACACGCCAACATGCCCATGCACTGTGGTGCCCATCTGTGACATCCATCTACCCATAGCTCTGCCTCATCCTATATTACATCCTATACACGAGGACTTAACAACCCACAGGGTGTTGGGGTTGCAATGATAGCTGGAATTGCCATTGCTAAGCTGTGCTTTCATGTGACATCACGGTTTATAACCACATCGCTCAGCGATGGACATTCTTATTCCAATTGCTACTGTAACTTTAGGTCTACCTGAAGAAACCTTTTTTTAAAAAAGGCTACTTTCTTAAACCTGATGTAAGGAATGTCTAGATGTATATTCTTCTGTTTGGAAATATTAAAATAACGCTGCTGCTGATGCTTTAATTAATAGCATTAAATAAGCTTTAGTAATTACTAAGAAGAGGTGATGTGTTTGGTCATTTGTTCTGAGACATTTTTGAAATACTATGAACACAGATAAGATAATGGAATAAAAGGTAGAGAGTAATGATATGTCCAAGACATATTTGCTTGAATTACATTTAAAAATGAAGAATACTAAGGTCTCTAGGAATAGACGGTAAACCCCAACCCCCCTCAATATTAGGTGTTTTAATTCACTGCCATAAGTCACTGGGGTTTGTTTATTTTAGGCAAAGCTCTAATTTATAATACACATTTTGCAACTGTAATCTTGTTTATATCTGCTCTCTGAGTTAGTGGCTTTTGTTTTGTAAAAGATATCATGTTTTTGAGTCCCTGTAGCAAACTGTAACTAACTGTGTTGTTTACTACAAAACTGTTTGGGGATTCTACTGTGTTAAACAGAGCATTTGATTTCCTGTGTGAAACCAGAACAAGAAAATTAAAGTGTTATTTCTTCTACTTACTATCTCAGCAGAGAAAAGTGAAATATATCCTGCTCAGATTGCAGCATTTCAGTTTGTATCAAATATCTGCTTGAAGGCTACTGTGAATATTACAAATTTTTTTACATGTAGTTAATCATTCAGTACAAGAAATCACTTGGGATTTTATAGCTTTTTGACTGCAGTTTTACACTTTTGAGAATAAATCTCACTGAATTTAAAGGGACTTCTGAGAATAAATGGCATGTTCTCAATCTTGTCATTCTTTTGTTCCTCTGGAAAGTAAGTTACCTGACAAATATATTTTATCTATATACTACTAACATTCTCCTGTCTGTTTATCTGTTTGTAATCTTCAATTAGCCCAAACAATGCATCATAATGCAAAAGTCAAGTATCAATCAAAATCAAGGCAAGAATGACATACCTCAAATGAACCAAGTGCCTTAAATCTATTAACTTAAAGAATGTGCACAAAATCCACGATACATGACTCCTGTGTAATTTAAATTTCAAGGATCTTTACACTACTTGTATTCTAGAAGTTGTGCATGTTGTAGGCACGGTCTCATGATTGTGATTTCCCACAGTCCCTGCCAGCTTCCCAGAAGCAAAGTCACTGGGAAACTGATAGGAAGTTGAAGTCCTGCTCTCACTGCATTTTTGCCTTCCTCTAGTCATTCTGAAACTATTTAGGCAAGGATATATCTCTTAAAGGACAACTCAATCAATCATTGGCTGTCTAGTTATAATTAAGTTTGCATTTATTTATTTATTTATTTATTTAAACCTTCACTCTCCCAAAAAAGGGACTCAGGGCGGTGTACAACCATCTAAAAAAGCAATAACCAACAACAGTTAAAAAACAGATTAAAATATAAAATTAAAAGGTTAGCAATTATAAAATTATAAAAATTTAAAATTTAAAAATTTAAAAACCAATCAACCCCAAAATTAATGCTAGGCCAGACCGACCTGTTGAAACAAGTGAGTCTTTAATGCGCGCCGGAAGGTCCACAGGTCTGTAATGGTCCGGATCTCCGGGGGCAATTCGTTCCAAAGGGAGGGTGCCCCCACAGAGAAGGCTCAAACTCTCGGGGCTGCCAATGTCCAGGCAATGGGACCCCAAGGAGGCCCGTCCTGTGGGAACGTACTGGCCAGTGGGAGGCTGATGATGGCAACAGGCGGTCCCGTAAGTCATGAAATATACCAAAATATAAGTGCTCTATGTTCAAGGACATATGATTATAAATTCATTTAATTCTCATACCTTTTCCTACAAACTGAGATTTTTAAAAAAGACAAAATGACATACACAATTACATCAACAATCGAACACACTTCCCCATCCTGTTTGGGAAGCACGAAATCAACAAAGGGGAATATATTCTCAAAGTTCTTAGCTTTCATGTGTCACCCCACTTTTTAGCAAGAGGTATGATGTGCCAGGATCTCTTCACTGTCCTCCAAGAAAGCTGGGCCCCAAATTGAGCCAGCCTCTTTCTTTTCTTTTCTTTTCTTTTTTTAAAAGGCGTTCAGTGGACAAGAGAGGTGCATTATGTTTTTCCAGCCATCCATTTTTCAGCAGAATTATTGAAGTTGGCCACACTCACATTTCTACTCTGGCTTTTGATATACTGTTCAATACATGATTTGACTCTTGCGCTTGGTCGGAAGATATAAACAGGTTAGATATCAAGGTGTTCATTATACTTCGTATCAAATTCAAATTTTATTTGTCACATACACAGTCATACATAGTACGATATGCAGTGAAATGCTTACGCGACCGCCCGTGACTGCGACTGATGGGCAGGAGAGTAGTCTGGATAAGATGGGAGGATAGGTTAGGAAATAAGTTAGGAATAGTTGGGAAAGTTAGGAATGATGTACTAATGAGGTATTTGGAAATAAGGGGTCTAATTATGAGAAGAACAGGGAGTTGGAAAGACAGAAGTTGTTAAATTTGTAATTCAATTCTTTCTGAACTTTGGACCATTTTTTTAAAAGCCCTGCTAATTATTTTAGAGAAATCCATTATTATTTTATAGATTTAATACAAAGCAGAACATTGATAGAAAGACTGTGAGCTACGTAAATCTTACAGACAACATACTGTAGTATTGTTATGCCTATTTTCAGGGGAGCAGGAATGGTATATGATAACTCTGCAGAGTGATTTAGTACAATAAGACCTCTGAAATTTGACCATCCAAGGGGTGAAAGTGATCAACATATGGAACAACTGTACTGATATGTACATGTACATTTTATTGTACAACTTTTATTAAAGAGTGTCATACAAAAACACACATAGTGTCATACAAAAACACACATAGTGATAAATTTCCAACCCAGCTTTCTTATGAGCGAGTTTTTTTTTATAAAAAGAAACAACAATGAGTATGCATGTTTGTGTGAAGTAATCTCTGATTGCAATGAAATTTATTTAGGACCAATACATTTACTGCGTATTTGCTTTCTTTTATCTTCTAGGTGGCACCTTGTAGAACATAACCTTTTGAGGAAATTTGGCATATGGCTGCTCACTGTTTTCTCATATAATGTAAAGATATACAGAGTAATTAGATAGCATAGCCTAGGACCATGATGGCGAATTTAGGGCACAGGTGTCACAGGTGGCACACAGAGCCATCTCGCTGGGCACACAAGCTGTCGGCCAACTTACCTCCAGCTAAGCATGCACATGTGATTGCACATGCATGCACGTGCGATTGCAGAGACCCAGCTGGTCTTCGGCCCTCTGCTGTGCATGTGCACGATTGCAGCAGGAAATCCAGCTGGTCTTCGGAGCTCTCCTGCACACGCACACGCAATTGCTTATCTGTGTGTGAGTGCCTGCATGCAGCACATGTGAATTGCACGTGTAGAAACTGCATGCATGCACAATGGTGCGGTTGCACATGCAGCGCATATGGAGGAGCCGCACACAAGTGCGGATGGCATGCGCAAAGCACATAGTTTTCGAACCTCGGTAAGTAAAAGGTTCACCACCACTGACTAGGAGCACTAGGACAAAGTGTTTGAAAGAACCCAGAGGAAATATCCATCCAAATTGATTGATTGAATAAATGTTATACTATCATTAATAAATATTAATATATATAAATCAACATATGATATAGTTTGTATAATTATATGTATTTGTGTCTGTGTTTGTATAAATACAGTATCTTGTCAATTTTCTTTATGCAGATTTGTTTCTGGATAGAAATACAAATCATAATGTTACTGTTTCTTCACCACTTAAAACAAGGATGGGTAGACCAAGACCCAAAGACTGAATGTGTCTTTCAGTCCATTTTTTTTGTGCTCCCCCCAAGTTCCACTTCATCTACTCATTATTTCATCCAATAACTCTTGTTCATAAATGATTCATGATTATCAAAATTTACCTATTCCTGTTTTAGAAAATTTAATTGTCATGGGAGCTTTGTTTGACTAGATGTTATTTCACAAAACAGTTTTGTTTTGGAAGACTCACCAATTTTTGTAGAAGCTCATTTTCTTAATTAATCAAAATACAAATAATATAACAAATATATTCTGTAAGTGATAAATATGTACATTGTTACATTTCTTTTTTCAAACAAAGGGATGTAACTGAATTAAAAGAAAAAAATGTAAATATGTAAACATATTGTTTGCTTTTTAACACAAGTGAAAAATGTATTTTTGTAGAATTGTGATCTAGAATCTTAAGTCAGCAAACATAACCTGAGTATGGGTTGTAAATCTATTTAATGGACATTTTATTTTCTTTCTCCCTCCTTTCCTTCTCCTCCCACTTTAGAAAGGAGCAGCTACTTAGGTGTTCTCAATGCAAAGTTGCAAGATACTGTGGTGCACACTGTCAGGTAATTGTTTTAAAGCATAGATGGACAATGCAATATTCAAACTTTTTAACTAGTGAAATTGTTTTCTAATTACATAGTCCTATTTGAATTTGGATATTGTCAGGCCCAAAAAACAAAGAATGACCTGTGGAGTTACTTCTGAGTAATTTCTTTATTGTTGTTCACCTACAAATACAATCTTGCCAAACTAAAGTAATTTTCTGCAAAAACCTTAGATACACTCTGTGAATTGCTAGAGAGGGTCAACTTTGCTCTTTCTGCCCACTAGACAGTTTTTGTTTTACTGTCCCTTTGTCTTCTGGGAAAGAGCCCCTACCTCCTATGACTCTGGGGTACATTCCATTACAAGTGACTCCAAAATAGACATGGTATTCCAAATGGGGTCTGGCTAGGGCAGGGGTGGGCAAACTTTTTGACTTGTGGGCCACAATGGTTTCTAAAATTTGACAGAGGGGCTGGGCCAGAATAGGAGAATGGTGTGCTTGTGTGAACTAATATAAATCAAATGTAAAAACCATTACATGAAAAGATTTGGCCTTTAACAGGCAGCAAAACACCGTTGTGTTTTGTGTCGGGTCTTCCTCAAAACTGCAGGGTTCCTGCTAGTAACTAATTTGGCGGGCCGGATTAAAAAGCCCAATGGGCTGGATGTGGCCTACGGGCCGTAGTTTGCCCATATCTGGGCTAGGGCAAAGTGGAGTAGAA
This sequence comes from Myanophis thanlyinensis, assembly GCA_017656035.1. Classification (NCBI taxonomy): domain Eukaryota; kingdom Metazoa; phylum Chordata; class Lepidosauria; order Squamata; family Homalopsidae; genus Myanophis; species Myanophis thanlyinensis. The sequence continues at coordinate 25,613 of JAEANM010001159.1, forward strand.
GAACTACTTCTGCAGTCTGTATTTTATGTATCTGTTCATACACCCCAAGATAGCATTTGCTTTTGTAGCAGTTGCATTTCACTGTTAGTTGCACTTGTACATTGCTAATGATGACTTACACAATTCTTATTTGTATTTGTTAATCGTATTCTATACAGTACGTCGCAAACATCTTATACTTCATTTGAAATATCATTTAAAAAAACAGAGATGGAAGTAAAACATTGAAGGAGGAAGTCATTTTCAAAAAAAAAAAGTGCTAACTATTAAAGGGAAAATAATTTCTTTTCATTCCTAGAAAGAAGCTTGGATGGACCATAAACGGGAATGCAAATGTATTAAAGATATTGACCCTAATTTTCCTCCTGACTCAGTGAGGCTTGTTGGCAGGATTATTTTCAAAGTAGTAAGTTAACTTTTTATATATGATTAATATTTGAAAAATATATCTGCCCCACTTCTGTTCATGTGGAAACATATTGTATATTTCAGCGTGCAAGCGATCCTTGAGATGGCGCCTCTTGAAGAAGAGGTTGAAAGAAATCTTCAGTCAGATTGCCCCATGTTTTTACTTGACAAAATCCTTCGGAAATATCTTTGTAACCATAAAGTGCCTATAGCAATGATGAATTGATATTCTAACCCAGTGTTTCTCAACCTTGGCGACGTTAAGATGTTTGGACTTCAACTCCCAGAATACCCCAGCAAGCTTTGCTGTTCTGGGGTACACTGTTCTAACCTATGCTGATTACAGGAGAAAATAGGAAAGGAGCCAATTTACTCCTTTTACTTTTCTTTCCTTGATTTGAGTACATTTGACCTGTTTTTATAAGAACTGTGTGATGTTAAGAATTGTTGCTTGAGTTTACTTGTTTTTATCTTCTGTCCCTTTCTCTTATGTTCAGAATTGTCTTTGGGAATTGTGCTCTTGAGGAATGGAATTAACATGTATTTTATTACTCTATGAGATCCTCTGGGTGTCTTTTGGGTTGAAAAAGCAAAGTAAAATGTGCTGTGCTAAGTGAATATGGATGTGTGATTGTGTGTGATCGCTTTACAATAATCAGCAGTAGAAAGGTTTTGTCTCTTCACTTGACTAGCTTTTAAGTTGATGGAAAAAGAAAATTAAGATAACTAGAGGCACAGATTTGTATGTGTTAGGCTATACAACTAACAGTTGGATGTGGTATGTAACAATGTACATTTGTATAAAGCCTTTGGAAATTATTTCAACTGCATTCTTTAGCATTTGGACAGAAATTAGAAATAAGACAAACCAGGCAAATAAATGTAATAAATCAATCCATTGTAAGTGCCAACATGTACAATTTTTTGATTTCATAGTTTCAGTTTCTAAATGAAATTCTACAAAAATTGCTTAAAATTAAATTATATTGGTATTTGTGCTGTTGGCTTAAGAATTAATCAGTTCTTAGGCTGATAATGATGCCAAATTCCATGTTTACTTCATTTCTTCAAAATGATTAATAGATATTTATGAGAGGTTGGTCTTTTGGCATCAATTTCAAAAAGGGAGTCCTTAAGCAGAATTCTTAAGTATCATGTGCACTTTGATGCAGTGGGTGAACTTAAAAAGAGTTGTAGCAACTATTCTAGCTGTGAACTAGATTATAATATGTAAAAACCATGAAAATGGAGAATAATTTAAATGAATAATAATAAAATGCAGATGGTAGGATATAAAATTCTAATAATGTTTTTCCAATCATAAAAGAGCCATAAATTACTTTATGTCAGATGATTATTGTTTTTTGTATTCGTATATATCAGGCTTATAGCTATTTTTTTAAACAGTGAAACAATTATCTAAGGTTATTTTTATTCATTAGTGTTTTTATATTATTACCAGTTAAGGCAATCGTTATGCCCATCTGAAGAGCTCTATTCTCTTTCTGATCTTCAGTCAAGTAAGTGCTTTTATATATTTTCTCAGTTTAAAGGGACCTCTACTATGTTAAAAATGTGTGAGAACACACTATCTTTTAAATATTTTATGCAAATTGGTTAGCAGCTTCATGGTGAGGGTTTCTGTGCTCCCTTGAATTGGATGAAGGAACTAATGTTTATAGGCAATAAATATTGTAACAATAATGAAGGTAGAGGGTCTTCCAATTAAATCAGACAGTGTTAACTGAATCAGTTCAATTTAAAGGATAATTTTGGAATCTCTCTGCCCTTTACCAGATATTTGGTCTTGGAATATTAATGAAAATTTTGTATTCTAAATCATGTATAGTGAGATCAAAATATTATTTTATTAGATATGTTTTAGCAATTGCATTTCTTTTAGAGGTTTTTTAGAATTTATTTTAGTGTTTGGGGGTTGTATTTGGACTAAATTCTGATACAATATTGTTAATCCTTTCAAAAGAAAACCTGCAGGTGAATATCACATTTTCATATTTAGATGAGAATTTCCCCAGTGGTGAAATTCAGCTGGATCACACATGTTGCCCAAACCAGTAGTAAGATTTGAAATTGGCCCCGCCCCTGCCCTTATCCTTCCTTATACAAACTTGGTTTTTTTTCTTACTTACCTGAATCAGCTGTTTGGAGCATCTATGGAGCCTTCCTGATGATCTCCGCTGCCTCTGGTGCCTCTAAAAGCAGTTTAAAAAAAGCGTTGCAGCACGTTTGGTGCACATGTGTGTACACTGAACCGATAGCAAAACCGGTTGGATTCCACCCCTGAATTCCACCACCCCCTCCGCTAAATCTGGAGATGTAAATAATCATCAGGGTTCCTACAGATGCAATATTCATAAAAATTATAGATTACATTGATCTAACAGGGTTAGAGTGATTTATGCAATCATCCTTTGCTTTCTTTCCTGAATTACCAATATTTATTCATATACACAGAGGGTGGGAAAGGATTCAAAGATACTTTTGGAATAAAATGTAAAAATGTTCTTTTGTGTAATATTTTTGTGTAATATTTCATTTGCCAAGGATTTTTTTTAATCCCAGAAAATTAAAACAGTTCATTTACTTGATTTCAGTTCAGTTCATTTGTTCGGTTTCATATGATACTGGAACTGAATTTTTGGTCACTTGCAGTACAATTTCTGTCAGGTGTTTCTTCCCAGGCAATAGTTAATTGTTACAGTACAGATAATTCTGTTCTATACAAGTTTATTATTATTACTGATATTTCAAATTCTTCCTAAAATTTTGGATGGATATAGCTTTCTACTACATGGTCATATGATCAATTCTAGCTCTTGGCAACTAGACTGCATTTCTGTCTATTGCATAGTGCTGTGGGCACATGATAACTATGTATTACCTTCCCTACCAGTTTTTGGGAAACATGAATAAAATAATTGCTCAGAGACATCCAAATGGCTACAGTGGGAACAGATTATTGAGCTAAAATATAAAATGTCTACCAACATGGCTGCTTTTTGTTTTCACAGTTATGTTCAAATCAAATCAAATCAAATCAAATTCTATTCATCACATACACAGTCATGCCTGGTACAAAATGCAGTGAAATGTGTATGCGACTGCTCATGACTGTAGGTAGTAGAGCAAGAGGTAATAGTATAGACAGGTTAGAAGAATAAATTAGGGAGTGATTGAAAGAGGTAGATTATGGGAATACCATTTAGTCCTGGGGTGTTATTGTTATGTTTATATTATTTTTGTTGATGTACTCCCCTTCCCCCTCCAATTTTGCTTTAGGGATAATTAATCCTGTTAATTGCTTTTATATCAAAGACAAAATGATAGAAATTGGAAGAATTAGTAAATGAATTAAACTAATTATTAAATTATTTGATAATGCCAGTCAATTTTTATTTATTATT